>JAQIVZ010001845.1:0-26822 GCA_034700945.1 Arrhopalites spinosus
AATTTTTATTTAAAGTCCATGTTCCCATTTGCATTTATTTTCTGCACAAAAACTAACATGTGTGTGTATAGTTCCATGGCCTTCTCTCTTTTTCTCCTCACAATGGTACTAATACATTGCACACGGTATTGAATTTTTTTGATTCGAAAAAAATGATTCGAACAAAAAGCCATTCGAAAAAAATGTTTCGAAAATAATACGTTCGAAAATAATGCATTCGAAAAAATTACCCAACACGGCTCAGGGCCATGAACGTAAAAAAAAAAACTTCATCGACGATGAACACTAAATATATTAAAAGGGGAGGGAGGGTTCTTTTTTTGTTCGCTATCTATCTAGTAGATAGACAGATAGTATCTACTATATTTATTGTCGGCTATTGTATGTATATGCTGGCCGCTGACTACAGCCGTCACATTTGTTGAAAAGTTTTTTTTTCTGTAGTTTTATTTAAATGTGTGAATAAGTTAAAGACAAATTTTCATCGTTGTCATATTTTATTTTGCATACATGATATTTGCAGAACATACTCGTGTCAACTTGTCATTCTAATTGTATGCATATCGGACAACTTTATTATGATCACATGATTGTGATTCACAATACATCACACACTCAGATTGTAACTTTAAGAGTAGTTTAGGTAAAATGAACGTCGTCTAAGATTGAACCTGACAATCGTTCAATGATGGTTACTTTGAGATAAAGGGGGGCATTGGTTTGATTCTTTTGCCTTGATCCCCATTATATTTGATGGTGTCTAAACTATGTTGTACATAACCAAGTAAAGATGAAGGCAGAGCATGATAGTTATTTAAAATGTACGTATATGTAGAGAGAGAGAGAGGAAGTAAAGATCTTATGTTGTGGATGCGGATTTGATGAAAAACTCAGTTCCATGGAATCTCTCTTACAGGCTTTACAACCTGGCCATTACTCACCAAAAGCCCCAGATCAATAAGACCGATCCTCTGTGAGTAGTCTCTCTCTCTCTTTTACTACTATTACTGCCTTCTTACTTACTCAGTCACTGACTCGGTTTAAGAGAAAGAACAGAATTTCGGTTTAGGTTATATGGATGAAGGGCTATAGTTATTTTCAGCTGGGTAACTTAAATAACATGTATTACAGATATATATGTACACTTTTTCTATACTATTATAGAGTGTTTGTATAATTTCAAGCCCATACAAGCATTTTTCCCTTCCAACTATTTCATTTTTGAACCCAATGCGTATGTAAAGACCATATGTATATTATATTTTGTACATGTACACATGTGGACGTGCTGTACTTTGTACCGCATATGATAAATACATGACTACAGCTGCTACTGCTATTCTATATTTCTTATTGTTAGAACATATGGGACATGGTGCAGAATATTCTATCTTTATGTTTTTGTCGGATGAAAACGATGTAAAACTGTTCATTATTGCCACACAATGAACAACAAGCTTTTTTGGATTACATGGGAAATTACCCTTGGTTCCTTATTTGCGGTAGGCTACAGATATGCCTTGCCTTGTTGTAAATTGCATATTTATGTATTGATGACAGCTGAGTGAGTTATTGAGAATTGCTGTCGTTCTAATTGACTGTATGTAAACGTGGACAAGACAATCAAGAAAATTATATAACATTACATATTAACTACTTACATTGGCAAGGATTTAAATACTTTTTTCTTCTCCTCAATGATTGACGACTTTCCTTAGTTTGACTGTACATTACAAGATAAAAGTAACCAACCTTGTTGGATTGATTGGTAATGTGTAAAACAGTTGGTCAATTAAATTATGGTTATAATCACTTGCGGAATTCTTATCAATTAATTTCCCAAGTCTTTTTAATTAAAGTTGAAGATTTTCTAAAATCTCATGCAAGTAAAAAAAATTATATTAATGAGTATGCAATGTCAATTATAGTTTTGGCATTTGATATTTAATTTAAACCTTGCTGTTTTTTGTAAATTTTAAATCATTTCAGTTTATTATTTACTAGTTTTTATTGTCAGAACATGACCCCAGGGTCTATTCCATGCTATGGATTTGACATGTAAATGTAGTAATTTTAATTTCACTTTATTGAATAGAAAAATTTACTACAAATACCTGTTCATTGGTTACAACTTGTAGTTTATTCTTTCATGATCAGAGGACTAGTGTTGGGCTTGTCTGGATTATTTGGGAAAAATAGCAGGTTTTTTTTTCTCTCTCTCTCTCTCTCTATCTCACTACTAGTAGCTACAACATAAGTCATATTTAAGTCATAATGGCACTCAGATGTAAGTGCTGCTGGTTTTCCTGGCTTCCTGGATACCCGATGAAAGTAGTTTTGCTGGATTTTACGTATTTAAGATCATTTTCTTTGACTACATATTGTATAGAGTTGGATTTGTGTACAAAATTTTGAGTTGACACAAGAATAAAATGTATTTGAGGGACTTGCACAATAACACATGGTGAATAATTTTGAGTTTTAATTGGAATTTGAACCACTGAGGACAATGATTAAGATTACATACATGCTAGCCATAAGTGTAAATCATGTTTTCAAGTCATCAAGTGTGAAGACATGAATTATAAAAAAGGTAATCTAAGCCGTGGAGAAGTTAAGGAACAGAGTGAGGTAGAAGTTCATTCACATGGCTGTCATGTGCTGTGGAGTAGGATGAAAGGAGCAACATTGCAGTTTGTTTTTGTACAAGAAGACTGTGGGTATAAGAAAAAGTTGAAAGTTTTGTGATTTGGCTTTTGTAGCTCAAGAAAACCTGTTTTTTTCTCTCGGTGACTTCAGAAAATGTTTTTCAAGTAGCATCGTCGGATTAGCAATAATAGTTGACAAGCATGAAATTCGCAGGTGTCTTAAATCAAAATCATTCGTTTTTTCGAGCACAAAACTTTCAACTCGGACTAAAATGTTATACAGAAAATGATGCGACCACTGCACTGCTCTTTTTTCACTTGATCTTTTTTGTATTTGTGTATAGTCATGACAAGTAAATATGATAGAGAAAAGTTGAAACTACACTAGAAGAATCATGTTGAAAAGTAACGCTATGTTGAACTGGAGAAGTAGCAATTATTTTTTTTGTGTGCTGGTGCACCATGTTAACATTTATTCTTTGTTGGTGACTTGGTTTTTTTTGCATTCTGTATTTTTGAACTTTGTTGCAGCTATTAATTAATTTCATTTTGAAATTCTAGTGAAGTAATTTATTTAAATAATTTTTTTTCATAGAAGTGTCTTGCCAAGTTAAATGAGAATTGTACTGGTTTTGGTACACACTCAACACGGGCTTACACGGGATATAATCATTTTATTGACCTCTACTTATTCATAATTTTATTAGAATCAAGTTACAAAGCCTGGTTTTGAAGACTTCAAGACACTTTTTTTTGGAAACAAAATAAAAAAAATATTATAACAAGTTTATAATAAAGTGCGTTGTGTAAACTGAGGTACGGTGTAGCAGTTGAGAAGTTGATAGTAATAAAATATGCCTTTCGACTTTTCACATACTTGTGAAAAATAAATCCGACAGGCGACATATTATATCTATAGTTCAAACTTTAAAGGATTATCAATAGATATAATATGTACAAAGACGAGAAAAACAAACATCCTCTCATTTACTTGTTGTATCAGTTGCTAGGAAAAAGAATCATCGGCATAAAATTTTACTTTACATTAAATTTCTTCCTACACACACATTCTGTCCACCAACTCTATTAACTCCATGACTACATTAATTTTTCACGCAATTCTTTATTAGCCAAGACCTTTTGGATTTGAATTCAAAATAAATATAGGTACCTTACCTACACTACCTTGGTATCTAATCTAGGTGTCTAAAGTAACTTGCTTGAAAAGAGTATCTAGTATCTGGCTTGAGATATGTAATGTAATTCTTTTTTAGTGCGTATACGCACTAGATATTTATTCGTGTACACATGTTTTTATATATTACGCATCTATTGGTAATAAGCTTGTAAGGGTTTGATGAAGTAAATTATTCTTTCCTAGGTTGGTTGTGTTATGAGTTGCTATATTACATTAGAATTTGTTAGATGTTGTTGGGTAGACTCGGGACTCGAAGAAACCATGTGCACAGTCACAAACACAAAGAGTGAATGATAAATTTGAGGACGATCTCATACTCTCTCTCTCTCTGCTCATGCATATTATACATTTGAGTGCCTTTTTTCTTACACTAAGGCTGATTCGGTGTGTTCGTGTATGATGACTAGCTTTGTTGGTTCTTCTTGTTGTACAAATGTGATGTCCTTAACTTGCATTAGCGGGGGTATGAAAGAAAAGGATTGAGTGGAGAGCCAACGCCAAGAACAAGCCAGCATAAAAGTGTTATATAATGCACTCTAAGCATAGTTTGCCTTTTGGCTTAGCTTGTTGTAACTTTGGCGTTTGGAGAATTTTTTAGGCTCTTGGCTATGACTGCGCCTTTTAACCTAACTCCGAATATGTCTGCGTTTCTCTCTCTCCCTCTATTACTTGCTGTGTGGGAATGATACGATACATTATGGAATAGTTTTTCTTTCTGAATCCTTTCTCTCTAGTGTATATGTTTTAAGCCTTCATTTCGATCACGTAACCATTTGCCTTTTTAGCCATACTCTGTATAGTTTCAAGTGAGTGATATGGCTAAAAGACAGGGATATGGACAGGACAAATTCAACATATGGCTTATCGTTTTATATACAGACAGATGTATTCAATGTGCTTGTACATGTACATAAGATACAAAGAGAAGGAGAACTTGATTTGCAAGGGTTATCTTTGCAAATCCACTTCTTTTGACTTTTTTTTCAGAGTCAGTTTAGCTGTGACACTCATCATTATAGTCACAAGCTTGTCTGTCTCTCTCTCGTCATGTCGGTTTACATGTGAACAACTAAAACAAAAGTTTTTTTTTCTCTCTCAATACTCTTCTGTGTACCATGCGTACATTCCTACGTGTTGTACGGTGTTTTGACTTTGTGACCCTACTTGTATTCTTACTCTTCTCTTCTCTTCGCTAAATATATTCGCCTGTGGTATTGTAGCTTTCATCTAAATCTGCATCAAATAATCTTACATTTGTTTTTTTACATTCTTTTTGTTGAATGTAGTTTGAATTTGCCAATTTCAAGCATCGCCATTCCCGTTTTAAGTAACAATAGTTGGCTATAATAGTTTTCATTTTTGAGGATGACTTTGAACTCATAGTTATTTGTACGTCTCCAATGTAACTTTTTTTTACCGCCACAATAAAACGCGAATGTGTATATATATTTTATATATTGTCTAGCTTTATAACATTTGGAAAGATTTTTTTTTGAGGTTGGCTTCTTCATTACCTGTACTCGTCATTCGTTGGTTCTTATGGTCTCGGATGAAGTCCCACGCTATAGCTATAACTATGGCAGTTATATTATAATATATGGTCGTGTTGAGCTACGTTATATGGAAAGACATAAAAATGGCTAGAGTGTATTCTTCTGTTTTCATCTTCTTGACTTGTAGCTTCTTTTTAATATCTAGCATTAGTGTGGAAATTGCTTTGTAATGCAAACATTAGCTTCCTTTTCTTAATTTTTCTTGTCATTCATACTGTTTTTTTTAAATACAGGATTTTATTATACACGAAATGTTCAATAACTTAAGTCTGTTATTATATTTTTTTGATTGTTTAACATGTTGAGGTGTAGTCTTGGATAGAATAAAGCATGGTTATTTTTTTTTTGTGAAATTTGTTTGTTTCATGGTCCATACGCATGCTTAATACTTTTTGAATGTATTTATTCATTGTATGACGCCACATTTGGTATGCTCAGAAAGGAGCACATGATGATTCCACTTAAAGAACTTATTTATGTATTTATGGCTCAACTCTCGACGTTAAAATAGGCAATCTGAGCTGATGGAAAATATTACGATATGTATTGGTAAAGTTTAAAATTGAGCATTTAGCATTTATTGCCTCGACTCGACACTGAAGCTGGACAGGGTAGATTAACATACTGGTAACACCAGCTTGTAACGTTAAAGTATGTACTATGTAGTATGTAGGTAGTTTTATGCATGTGAATATATTTTTCCACTTTTTGTCGTCCCTTTTATCCTCCTACTACTATTACGGTGGTGTATAAAATAATGATGATGGAAATCTGAGAATAAACGCAACCAAACAGTTTATGCTATTCAGATTCCACCGACTAATCGTGTACAATCATATACAAATGAGGCAATATCAAAATCATGACGAGGGCTAAGGAAAGCTCTGTAGATCTACATTTGTGGTTTTGATATGGCTGCACATTAGTGCACATTATGCATTTTTGGCGTAAATATGCGACATTATAATTCATAGTTCATGTCACATGATTGGATTGTCTTAATATTGTATTATAATTAGTTTATTTAGATGAATAATATTCACAATTCACAAAACTTGAGTAGGTATATGTGTACTTGTTTTATCTGTCACTATGATACATTAGTACTGGATTATTTAATCGGCAGAGGATTAATATTATTCGTAGTTGTATCAACACTGATTTTACCTTGTAAAAAAGTATAGTGGGACAGAAGTATGGATGTTACTTGTTGTTTCACTTTGCTGGTGGCGAGATGAATTCATTAACATGATAAAATGACAATATCAAATATGTGTATGGGTCCCATACTATGGGATGATGTTTAATGACAGAGGTAAATTTATATGGAATGGCTGTGTGAGAATTAAAAATTTATTTGTACTAATAAAATAATCTTTTTTACACGATTTCCACTTTAACATTGCCTCATTTTACAAAGCGTTTTTTTTGCTTCACAGGATATGGACGGGGTGATGACGTTTGTACGCATGTAGTTTTTTTTTCAAGTAATGTTACTTTTTATCTCTTGTAATAATGGAGTACTGTCGAAAGAAGATACTATTTTTCAAGAGTACATTTTACTCACATAAATCTGTGTACGTAACCATTTTAAATAGATGTGTAGCCAGATTCATGTATGTCATACATATTGTATGAATATATTCATCACAGTGCATTTTTTGTATCAGAATTTTTTCTCAACGTTGAGGGTGTCTGTACAATGCACATTGTCCTATATATTCATGATACAGTTTCTTTCTATAACGCTATGAAGATGTGTACCTTTAAAATACGTAGTATACAATTTTCCAAAAGTTATACAGTAAACCTTGGCATACACTACACACAGACTAATTTTTAGTATATACATGGCTTCAATGTAATTAGCCATGTTAATACAAGAAGTCCTGTAGACTATTGTAGAGAGACTCTTCATCAAAAGTTTTTTAAGTTGAGAGAGTTGAGAAATTTAATAAAGTGTAATTTTAAGAAAATAAATAAATAACTAATCGTTGCAAAAAGTCATGGCTATATGCATGGTATGCAGTATTCATGTTTCCACCACCCTCTTAAAATTTCTTCAAAGAAAGACTCTGAAACTTGTTCTAAGTTGAATTTAGACATGTTCCTCTCTCTCTCTTTTCAAAGTTTGGAGATTTTAATAGAGTTGTATACAAGTATAAACTTTTTTTTACAATGAACAAGTAGTCTGAAATTGTGTGTAACCTCTCGTACTATTTGAATACTATTATGATTTGAATGTCATGATATATTATGTATTAATTTTAATATTATGATGATTTTTTTCAGGTTAAGAAAATTCCCTCAAAACAACAGACGGGTTAAGTTTGTGTAATCACCCCACAACTTGACCAAGTCTAAACCCATTATGACTTCAGTGAATCCTGATGGTCTGGATGAAAAGGGTTATAATAATGCCAGTAACAGTGGGAATGGAAGTGGAACACACGCCAATGCCAGTTTAGGATTTCATAGTACAACTGGACCAAAACTTGACCACGGACTGAGTTCAAGTCTCCATGGTCATGGTAGTAGCAATGGAAGTGTTGGGGGGAGTAAAGACGTTCATAGTTCACAAAAGAAATCCGATGGAAGTTCCAGTTCTAGTTCAATTAAAAATCCTCCACTCAGAAATTCTCCCTCATCAACTACCACCATGTCTTCAACAGGTTCAAGTGGAAGCACAAGCAATTCGAGATCTCCTAATTCAAAAGCAAGACAAAAGTTGAAATTTGGTTCTGCTAGTAATCATACAAGTTCTAGTGGTAATGGGAGTAGTGACCATTCGAATACTCCAGCAACACAATTGCACAACGACAATAAAGAGACGACACAGTTAATTAGTTTCAGTGATAACCATACTTCTAATAGTATTTCTATTAGTAGTAGTGGTGGTGTTGGTGGGGATAGCGACAACAGTTTGGCCGGAAATGGAAATACAGCCGCTGTAGGAAACTTTTGTGTCAGTGGGAGTCAAGCACAGGGTGATAGTGGTGTAGTTGTCAACACTCCTAGTAATTTAGCCTCACCCGAAGGAGATTCTATTGAGGATATTGTGATCCCCGTCACTGGGAAGAAAGGACCAATTCGTGGACAAGCCTGGAAGGATAAAAATGGAATTTATACAAAATACATTTGCTTATCTGATGGACTTGAGTATAAGCCAGGAGGTACGTAAAATTTTATTTTCTGGTTTTTATTTTGAATTTGTTTGTCTCCATGAAGCAATATAAACTCGTAAATAACAAATTTCATACAGTTTCATATCTTTCGCCACATGCACAGTCTGCAGTCAGTGTCATTACTCGTTTCCCCGACTGCTTTAATTTATAAGATGCATTGCATAGTATCATCTCAAAAAAGGAAGGGTAATTGCAAAAAAAGTTAACAAAATAAAGTTCAGACCATTTCTTTATGGATTGTACAACATCTTTGTGTGGATATAATCTTAGAAACAACATTGAAGATTACAATTTACAAAATTTGTGAAAAGTTTCCACCTTTCTTCTCCGTTCAGCATTATTGACAAAGCAACAAAAGAAATATATTTGATTGCGGGTTTCCTGTAGAAAGAATATAATTTTAAATGGTAACAAGTTAATAAGAAGGTGAAGTATGGTGTGAACGCCTCCTACTAATAGTAAAGCATATCAAACTAGTGTATGTAAGTTGTTATTTAGCATGAATGAATACGAGGGAATAGGGTATGTTTACTATAAAAGTACATGTACTATGTACAGTTTTAACGGAATGTATAGTTACTGAACTTGAGCACGAAAGTGTGTGTGTCTGTCTGTGTACGGGGGTACACCAAGTAACATTTTTTAGTTACCTGGGCGAGGTATTTTGTATCTTGAAGGGGGGAGAAAAAGAGCGAAAACTATACATGAGAACTAGAACATGACAAGTCGATACGCATACATATCGATCGATCGACTATTCTTCTCTTTACAAATTCCTCGTTCGTTTTCCTACCATAAGATTTTCCAGTTCTTTGTCAAAGAAAGAGATACCCATTGTATTGCATTGGGCTTGACTTTCAACCATTAATAGAATCTTTCCTATCCTCATTCCATGGAGGGTAGGACCTTTCAAACAAAAAGTAATGTTGAACTCCCGATTATGTTTTTGCCTCTGTCTAAAGTAGTCTCTGTACAAAAGTTTGAGAGTTGGTTTCACAATTCAATGAATTTACAACTTGGCTTCATTTTCTGTTTATATGTAGACTTGTTCTCTGTACATCAATCGTCACGTTGTTATTTGTTTGTACTCTTCAGACTCAAGACTTTAGTACTTTAAGTCTTGGGAATTAAATTTTAGCAAAGACGTGGTGAGTTTAGCTGAAAGAGGAATATTTTTTATTATGCTGTTCTAATTAATAGTAATCATTTCAATTAATTAGATGATTCAATATATCATAAATTCTTTCGATTACCTTGTGTCACATGATTTATCTCTATCTACATTACACCTTGGTTGTCAAGAAATAAAACTTTATAAAAGTCATCGTTGTGTAGCTCTAGTTTATTAAAAAGATAAGACGATTAATGTATGTATGTTCAATTCTATTCAATAAATATGTTGTGTATCAAATGTCATATCAGTGAAGGTTCTTTTAATATATTGTGTAGTGTATATATATTAACTATATTATCATCTATAGACATTGAATGTTGCAATGATTTGATTGCATGTCAATTTAAGTAATGAAAACGTGCAAGTAAATTGTTAGTTTACTTGTCGATTGCAAGTGATTTGTACGAGCAAACTAGAGTACATGCACTTCTGGAAACTGGAATTTAATAATAATAAAAAAAACTAGCATATTATTTTTCCCAATTGGCATTCAATCCATCTTGCCGTCTAGAATCGTTTAGACAGAAGAGAGATATGTCCATGAGGTACAAGAGTACCACAAACTGTTGAAATTTGTTAATTTAACATAAATCCTTCTCACAAGCATTGCTGCTCTAAAACTGTCAACCTTTCAAGCACACCTTTACTTTGGAATGAGCATCTCTTTGGAACAATTACATGGCGAATTGTAGCTTTGGTTGTTTTTTTTAAAAAAAAATATGGGTTTTTGAGTATTCACTATTCAAGTGGCAACTAACATTTTAAAAAATTATTAGTTTTTAAAGCTACGTGTGCTGGCAGACAGCCTATCTGACCTGAATAAGTCATACTAGTCACTCACGTTTATGAATGTTGTTGATAATACATACATAATATTTTGTACACTGCAAGCGGAACGCGTTCCAAGTTTAACTTTGGATGATGATGATGATGCACGCAGTGCACGTAACCGTTGAATCTAATAATCTAAACTTTAATGTATTGTACTTTACACAAGTTTTCTTTCTATTTAGAAGAACCAGAGCCAGGCATTTGACAAAGCAAAGTCATGAAACTCTTGAAACTGTTTTAGAACTCTACAGAGTTAGAACTACGGATAGTTAAAGCTTGTTATAACTTACTGCTCTGCCATGAATGCTTTGATACCATGGTTTGCATGTATAAAATGTCCCATGTTGAGAGAATAGAAAGTTTATTATTCAAAATACCATATTATATACTAAATTCTAAATCTGATAAAAAAGTTACTTTAGTCAATATTTTCCATTTTTTTCGGTTTAACATTGAGGATTCAATCATTTCAATGGTGGTGATAACTTTGTCAAACTCTGTCAAAGAACAATAAACAATTATTTACACTAAACCTTAATTGTTTATATAGTTTTATTTCATATTTCGTAGTATGTTTAAACAAATTTTCTCAAGTCACTTTGGGACTTGTTTTGTTATCTGTTAATGATGAACGTTTTGTGATTTAAATTGAACTAGTCAAGCTTTAATATCTCTACGTGCACGTGCACGTACGGTATGTATATATTTTATTTAATATGCATTTGATTTTTCAACTCATTATTTTAACATGTCACCAATTCCCTCATTTTACGAATGTTGGCTGTTCAAGAAAGTGTTTGGGCAAAAATTGTACACAACATAATTGTTTTGATTGTGTTTGTGATTTGATATTCTTCACTGTCTTCCATCTTAGATTTACTTTTTAAAGTTCATGTATAATGATGCAAGTATGTGTAATGGATAGATAGACTTGTAGTGCGACCGGTTGGTAGAGAAAAACAATACGGTTTGTTGGTTTTTACTGTGTAATTTAATATAATTCAGGAACTCGTCTGTGGAACATAATTAACTTGACTTTTTTTTTCTTCTCAGCTACTGCTTTATACTGAATCAGTATTAACTGCTGATGTTGAGACGACCACAACATGCTCACATAAAAAAAGTTAAATTGATGAAGCATTTTCTAAAATGGTTTCTTTTCATGAAAAAAAACATTGAAAAAAACATTGCACTGTTGAGAGGTTTAAAGATAAATTTTTTAATCTCAGTCAGAGTTAATAGTATGGACACGAGATTTGGCCCTTTATGTATCTGTATGTTGTATGTACAATATATTATCTTGTGGCACAAATGAGTAACCAAAACGATGTACAAATCAAGTCAGATACAGAAAGTCAGTCAAATAGTTACACATGGTCATTAAAATAAATTGATACATAACAATTTAACTAGTGAGTCTAAAAACAATTTAGTAGTTTTATTTTGAGTCTCTTATTATTTTGATGCATTTTGAACTATTTTTCAAAGCCGGAAACTTTATTTGAGAAACATCTCAAATATTTACAAGTCAAAATATTTTAAATGACTACATTTCATATTTAAAAGTCTATGTATGCATGATGGAGGTAAAAAATATATTGGGATTTTTTTGTGATTGCTTTCAGTGTTTTGATACTTATACTATGTAGTAGTACGTACATATTACATGGATGTATTGTTTGAAAAAAACAAGTTGCCACAGCCATGGTCTCATGCAAAGTTTTAAAGTTGTGGTCTTCTTCTTTTTTAGTTTCGTAAAGCTTATAGATAACCTAAAAGTTAAATTTAATAGGAGTCAATGTTGTTGTGTTGTTGTGCATGTGGTCTGAAAATGTTAAAGGTTTTTGGGGCTTGTCTCACAGGTCCAATCTTACAGGAAAGTGCAGTCATTGTGTTTTTCTATTTGCCATTTAGGAAACTTCAGTGATCTTCATGAGGTTCATAGTGTAGGGTAGACGGTGAAAAAAGCTCTCTCTTCTAAACCAATATATGTCATCATGACATTGTAATGTTGTATACGATCTCACAGTCAGGATGTAAGAGAAGCCATTGTCTTGTGTGTACTGCGTTTATCTCTAACTGGTGTCATCCCCGCACAACCATTATAGTGTGTAGTCTATGTAGTGCCGTTGGAAATTTTTATTCTTTTGCACATGGGACATTGAATGTGAGAAAAATGATTAAAAGACTCTTCTGGTTGTTGTAAATAACAGAATAAAAAAAATTTCTTTCTCTTTCATGTTGTGTGTACAGTTAATTAAAGCTTGTCTTTTACATTTGGCATTCAATGGATTGCATATATTTATTTTCCTGTAAGAAACCAATAATCCAATTCTCTTGCTTGGATCAATTCAATTTTTTTTGAGAAGAAGGTCTCAACTTGTATGGGAGTATTATAATATGCTCCGTGCAAAGGTTTTAGTTAAACATGTGGATTTCAGCTACAGGTTTACAGCATAATAAAGTACTATACGTGTACGAGTTTATAGCATGCTTATAATATTGTATCGTTCATGTGCCCTATACCATAGACACTTGTATGTTTAATTTTATGTGGATTGAGGATGACAGCACCGGTTGCATTGGTAGATTCTGTATATTATAAAGAGTCTTGGTCTGACAGATAGTTCGATGGTGAGATAGATGGACTTTCTAAGGTTAGTGTGGAGCTCTTAGGTTAGATTTAGATAGGGCCGCTTTTGCTAGCTAAAGACGGGTTGACGGTCAGAATATCTTTTATATAAAATGTACATGTGTATGTATAGTAGATGTTATATGTAGTAATATACTGTAGTTGTGAGGAAAGGGAAGGAACGGGTGAGGGACGCTTAAGCCAGATCCAAAGCTTTTTAATGTAATGTGTGTGAAGGAAAGCTTTATTTGGATGTTCAAGGATTTGATTAAGAGTAAAGGCAATGTTACAGTAGAGTCAGATGAAGTATAAGATGATCATATATTTTATACTTTTGTGGGTATGTGAAGATGGAAACAAATTTCTCAATTTGACACTCTATTAGAGAATCATTCATGTTCCTTTATATATTTACACTTTTAGATTGTTTATGGTGTCGTAGGTATGCTCCAGAAGACATGGGGAGAGATGGGGGTGGGCTTTTATTTATTTTTTTGGGAATATTTATTTCACGGATAATCGACGTTGGATTGTCATAGCTATCAGTCAAGTCTTTAAACTTTTTTTGTGTGCCTTTAGCTTATGTATAGAGTACCAGCCACATTGTAGAGCTATACTTTGTGGTACTAGCAGAAATTTTTTGTATTTGATACGTTGAAGATTTTGCACAAAGTAGACTCTAGAGAAAGACAAAAGTAAAGGCAATAAATAAGTGTTATATTATACAAGGATTGAGGTAGTGGTTCAAGTCAACTGCCAAATTTATGCTTTTTTCATATGGTAGAAACCAAAATGGTGTAGGACGGGTAGAATTTATAGGAAAAACTATTGATTGTAAATAAATTCTTTGTGGGTAAACTAAATACAAAATGGTGTAATATGTCTGGAGCTGGACATTTAAAATGTATAATTATTGGTACCATCAAAATAATATAATTGATTCTCATTGATATGTACTTTTAGTTTGAACTAGTTGAGGGAAGCTGTGTGTGTTTTACCCAGAATTGCAGTGCAAGTTGTATTAGAAAGTAATGGCGTATCTTACAAAAGCCACAAAGACCAAGACATTATCTGTTGTTGTCTGTGAAACAATAGTAGTTGTTGTTTTTTTTGTCTGTGATCTCTAATATTATTTTATAGTCTGTTGGTTATACTGGGCATCTCAGGAGTGAAGTTGTTTCGGTGGTGACAGTGTGTGTGTTCTCTCATGGTTTGATACTGATAGTTTATTCAAAAAGGAAGGGATATAAAAGAAATGAGGATTATGGCACAAAGTTTTTTTTAAATGCTTAGATATTTGTAAGAGTGTTTGTGAAGTTGAGGCGTCAGCACATTCATTTTATTTTCGCTGTGCTCTCACTTCTTTCTTTTCTCTTGTCTCTCCCACTCTCTCCCGTGGTTCTCTCTATTCAAAAAGTCATGCTACGCTACGGATGAAAATAGTGCCCCCACCAGCTGTATATTTTTTTCTCTTTTCCCCTTCTCTCTCTCTTTCCTTATTTTATCCTTCTATAGTTTCAACTGGAGTTTGTGTGTGCTTTCCCGGTTCCATTTACTCGTGAAAGAATCTTGTGTATAGCTGTCCCTTCACATACATATACCCGCCTTTTCCTTTCTTTCTCATGTCTTTCCAGTTCTGTAGTCTTTTCAGAATACTTTTATCGTTTGTCCATTAAAGCATTTTGCGCTTGTCGAAATCAAACGATCATCTTTAGTTACTTTCCTGTTTCTCATTTCCTTCGTTTATTTTTTTTATTTCTCCTGCTTTCTCTCTCTTACATTCATATAATATGTGAAGATTCAATTTTTTCTTTTCTAATCATTATTCTTTATTTTTCAATAATTAAAAGAGTACAATTATGTAAGAGAGCTAAACTAATGATTCCAACATATTGATTGATTTACCTACTCCTATGATGGTAATTCATCTTTTAAATACACTTGTGCAAGACTTTTTCTGGAGAGTTTTGATCAACGTACGTAAGTACGTTGTCAAAAGTTATTTTCTCGTTTAATAATGATAAAAAAGATGACATGTACTTTGGTGAGAACTTTTAACTTTTTGAGTAAATTGAATTCAAACTGTTTTTTTTGTGTCACGATTAGATGTTATATTTTTCTCTCTAACTTATAAACACACAAATGGGGGGTAGTCTCGTTTTGTCCAATGGAGAAAAAAGGAATGTCATGATGAAAGCATGAAAAGTACATTCTTTTACAAATTCGTTCAATATAGTCTTGAAGCTTGTTGGCGCATTTGGCCTGCGGTCTCTTTGGTAGGTTTAAAGTTTTTAAGTAGATTTGGAGTATTGTTCGAAACGACTTGGGAATGTGAATGTTGAGCTCAGGGCCGAATTCAAAAAACTTAGTTTCTTTACGGAATATCCACAAGTTGAACACTAGGCTGCTATTTGTATAAACTCTTCTTGCTCTTCCATCAAATCACGTATCTTTGAGAAGCATAAATTCAAAAATAACGCCAATCTTTAATTAATGTAACATTTATCTCTGCTGCCATACATTAATTTATCCGATGAACAAATCTTTTTCGCCCGGACTTTTTTTTGGGGGATACATACGGTATTTGTACACCCCCCTGCTTATTAGAATATTTCTTTAGAAGGTTGTGTGAGGTGAAGAGCTGCTTTATAACCTGGTCATATTTTGTCTCAAAAGATCCCACATCCACAAGAGAACTTTGACACAGCCTGTGAATGCTATAGTTGTGTGTATGTTGGTGAGAGGAGTATTTTTTGCTGAAGTGAAATTCAGGGGGTCTAGGTTTCACCCTTGAAAGGAGTTTCTCCTCTTGTGTACTTGTACTATTGTACAAGCGATGGATGGAACAGTGGAAAAGGAACCAAAGAGGGAAATCCTGAAATTCCAAATCCCAGCCATCCAGGAAGGCAAAAGCTGTAGTTCGTAGCTGCAACCAGGCAGACGGAGGGGAAAAGACAGAAGGATAGAGAACGAGAAAGTGAACAAGGGTACGCTTCCCTGTATGTACATGTCACTAGAGTTTCGGTTGTCGGGTAAAAGAGCCGAGGCGAGCAAGGACTAGGACTAAGTACATGAAGAGAATTTACAAAGCTTTCATTTCTATATTATATGTACATATTGAATGGAGGGAAGGAGAATATAGAAAGTTATTTGAGGCTGTGTAGAGTTGGGGAAGGTATACATGTACACACAGTACGAAAGGAAGCATCGCTTAAGTATTCAGTAAGCTCACAAGGGTACATATAGTCAATAAAACTATTGAGCTCACACCAAAAATATTTTCTAAATACAGTTCTATATATATCCCCAATTTTTACATCTAAACTCTTCCTGTATATAAAAGTATATTTTATTAATTAAATTTGGAATGATGAAAAGTTTTAACTCTTTCAGTTTTACTAGATAATATTAGTAAAAAATTATTTACACTGAACCAACAGTACATTTTTTAACTGTACATGATGGAAATACTGAAAATGGTGTAAAGTTTAACTGAATGTACACATTCTAAACTTCTATGAGAAAATAAGTATTCATTGCTTGAATTTGTTTTGAAATATCTTTTGTGGTCTAGCTAAAAAAAGTAAGCCCAATTTTGGAATCTCATTCTCGTGGGTCCAAAACTCGAAGTCCCTTTTTTAGGGGCTTGATCGACCCGTAGAGTCACATGAAGGGTAGCATAATTGAAGATTGTTGTCCATAGCAATAATCCATTTTCATGTTGTGGGGACAACTGAGGTTTTTTTATGAGAGTTAAAATTTTGTGCACATTACTTGACTTGTATGACCTTGTGAAAATTTGATTGCTTCTAACTTGACCGATTCAGAATGTTGATTTTCTTTTACAAAATTTGCCACGAGTTGAAATGGTGAAACATTTTTTTGGGGGGTACACTCTATGACTTTATCGACTGTATGTTAGAACTTTACCATATCATTGATTTTTCCGGTCTTTACCTCTTAGCCTTCTTTTCTTTTCGGCTTGATCTTCAAGTTAGAAAGGTAATAGGTATGTAGTTGGTAGTAATATGTACACGTTTTGAAGTGAAAAGGTAGAAGTGTATGATGATACTATATTATGTTATTGAGTGTAGTATACCCGTCATTGACGCTTTATGCAAGACTGTACGTGTAAGTTGTGGGAGAGATTTTAGTCTTTGGATTTGATCGGACCCCCAAAAAAAGTATATTTCGGTTTCCCTGGTTCAAGGGAGAGAGAGAGTTGAGTAACTCAAGTTGAGTTGTATGGAGACGACGAAAGACGACTTGAGATATTATTTATTCTACCTCTGTGCTCTGTGGCCACTCAATACTCTCACAACAAAATTGCTCAGATTGCTCTAGTTCATCCGTCATCCCATTTATCATGGGAGGAAGGGAAAATCGGGAGGGTGAAATAGAATCAATCTGGAAATTAAATATATGAAACATTTCTGTTGATGTAATCTTGAGTGGTTCTTAAGTCATGTTTTATATTTCCATTTTTTTGTGCCACCCTGTTATAACTCTAAATGGTACATATAAAACATATATTAAGCCAATATAATAGAGGGCAACTTGCGATTAGACAATCTTCGGCAAAAGCCAAGCTGTGAAGTATAAGCTGCATAACGACGAGTGTATGAAATAATCTTTCAATATATATTATTATTATTATATGATATCTTATTGTACAGGCTAAGCTGGTAGGCTTGTATAGTAGCACGTAGTTTATAACGCGTAGTAGTAGTGGTATGATAATTTGATGATATCTGGAAGCCATAAGGATGCGGCATTTCCTGCAGTTTCCCATTAACTTCCCGTATTATATTATTCTTACTTTTTTTCTAAGCGGTTTATTTTTCATATTCGCACTTTCTATGTATGTAGCTCTCTACAACTATTTTAGAGTAATGTGCGCGTAGGTATACACTAAGAATTTTGTTTGCCAATGTATTCTCTTTCTTTTATGTGTAACATACACATATAGATACACCATTATGTGTGTGTATGAATATGTTAAGTTATTCTTACATCTTGTACTTAATTTAGGTTGAGTTAGCAATGGCAGTATATTTTTTGGAGAAGGATTTAGAAGATACTGCTAATTGTGGTTACTGAGTTTGAGTTGATAGTTACTTTATTGTACATTTCACTTTGTGGAGGTATGGGTTCATTAAGAGCCTTATGCCAGTGGCGAATATAAATTCATGTTGAGAATAAAAGGCCTGACACAATGAGTCAACTTGTAAATTTGTCTTATTCTCACTCAGACTGTCAGGATAAAAGAATCAAAGTAAATTTATTGTCAGTGTCTTTTTATTATGTGTTGAGGTTATATCAGATTTACTTGAAACATTAACTCACTGACAGTGAAATGGAGAAACAAGGGTATTAAAGTTGAAGAAAAGCGGAATCCGGGAGGATGACTGTACATACCTTCCTGATACCTATATATTATATGCCGGGAAGTACAGCTTTTATTTCTTAGAATCTTTTCCTAAAAGTATAGAATGATAGAAAGTTGAACAACATTGAAGCTAAAAGTTTGAGAGAAGAATTAAGGGCTACATAATAGTTATGCATGAGTGGAGTCTAGGTAGTAGGGCAGAAAAAGAGTTTTAGAGAGAGAGAGAAAGAGAAAAGGATGATGATGGTAGAACAGTCCTCAGTATAATAAGGTTTAAGTGAATTTTGTTATGTATGCTCTACAGTCTACAGTTATTGCATTTGACTGGTATCATGGCAAGTATATTGTACAGAAATATGAAATGCTGCCAAAGATATCATTATTACGACTTTGCTTTTTCAACTGGCAAATTGGAATGGAAGAAGAAAAAGAATATGTGTGTAGAGGGAAAAGGATGAACATCCATGATGGTATTACATAAAGATAGAATTTTGAGACAGCCTTCCTTTTATGCTGTATAGATGCAGAAAAATGTACTGTCTACCGTGAATGAATAGAAGTGAATGAAGTGAAGATGCTTTTTGAGATGACGGGATTCTTGTGAACCATGAATTTCATGTAGCTGGTGTGTTAAAGTCAAGTCAAATGATACATTTCTCGGGAAAGGAGCAAAAGCTTTATAGAAAACTTGTCCTTCCTTTAACTTGAGTTTCCCTTATACTCTTTTGAGTATATACTAGGAGGACTACTACTACGAGTCTCTCATCTTGACATGGTTTCCTTGAAAACGTGAATGATGCATAGCTTCAATACTAGTTAAACTAGTTTTGAAGTACTTCCTTCTGTAACTGAGTGACTTTGAGCCTCAATAAACTCTTAAGGGAAAAGTTTTGATTACATGTATAGCTTGCAGCTTTTCAAATGTCTATGGACTCCATAGTATGGAGTTATCACCCGTTTTTTTTTTTTACAAAAGTATTATACGAAAGAAAGATCGGATTTGGAACATATACAATCGTTCAAAAAAGTTTTTTTTTGTATTCAAACATACATTTCCTCTTTGAACTTATTCTTCTAGTGTAATATGAAAGGGTACTTTAGTCTATGATCCAGTTGTAAAGTGGACACAATTGTCTGCAAATTAGAATCATGTTTGTCTTGGGACCTAACCAGGGATGGGATAATTTACCTAATATTGTGAAGGTTATATTCTAAATTAAATCAGTGAATTGAATAATATTCAATGAATATGGAACATTTAATTGCACACGTGCAATTTTGTTGTATAATTTAGACTTTGTTTAGTACGGTAATATAATTCATATTGTTGACAAAAAGTTGCATGTTTAATGGAAAATCTTTTTTTATTAGACACCTTGTGTATTTAATAGGACAATAGAAGTGTGGCTGTGGCATTGACAAAATTTATTTTTAGCTGGAATGGATGAGCGTTATTGAGTGAATAAGTTGAATTTAGTCAATAAATTATTTTTCTAAAAATGAAAGTGATGAGAACATGAGCCAATATGAGGCTAGGATTGGAAAAATATATTAAAAGACTTACAGTTTGAAAGCTTTTGTTTGAAGAATTTTGTTCCTTGTTATGGAACAGTATGTAAATTTGTAATTCAATTTATAATGACAATGTCAGAGGAAAAAAAAGGATTAACTTGCTCACTTTTGACGACAATTTATTACATGGAAACTTATGAAGGAAGTCATTTTGGCAGTCAACAACATGAAAGAAGGGATAGTCGAAATTCTTCTTTTGTTCTATTACACCGTGGTCTGATCATTGTACAGTGGTAGTTTACTTGTGTTGAACAGTACACAAGCATATACCTGTCATTCAAATGATACCATTCATGTTAGTCACGATATTGTGTCAAATACTGAGGTCCTGTTATCCTCTCCACTGTGGACAGAGTGGTAGACTACCAGTGGTGGAAGGAGCAAATGTATAGTTGAACAGAAAATGAGGAGAGGGTTGAGGGAGAAGAAAAAAATTGCCGAATTTTGTAACTCTGCATGTATGTAAGTAGTGTTTAGAGAGGACAAGAAAAATCATTGACGTACACATGTTTTTGCGTAACCATAGTAGAGAAGTTATAATGTGTTCCTGAGTAGGTACCTAGTGAATTGATTGAGTGCAGTTTGTGAGAAATTACATGAATGGAAAAGCGGTGGGGTTCAAGGAGGCTTGAGAGAGTAGAACTAAGCAAATGTTAAAGTTAATAATGACGTCTTATGTTTTCATTCTGTGGCTGTGGCAGTAGCCTGTAGTGCACTCCATTTAGTGGTGCATTGTGCTCTTTTCTTCTTGAGCTCTGCTTTTTGTCTGACTTGAGCTCTGCCTATGATCCTTTGCTCTTCCGTTTCTTTCGCTTCTCTCTCTCTCTCTCTCTCTCTCTCTCTCTCTCTCTAGTCTCAACCTTCGCGAACATGAAATTGTGGAGAGTGAAGTCAGTGAGTGTTTTCATCAATCGTTGTTTCTTCTCTTCATGTACAAAATGTTTGTAGATAATATTATGGCTTTTGTTCCTTTTCTCACATTTGAATATTTTTTTGAGTATCTGTTTTCAACAACATTTACATTTACTTGGATGATTCATTCATGTGGTAGTTTGTTATTTAAATACAAATTGTACGGCTTGGTCATTTAGAAAGAGGTCAGAACATTCAAATAAATTCAGCAATTTTCAAATTTTTGGGATTTTGGTTTACTGCACATACATTTTTTTGTATTAATATTATGTTTACCTTACAATCGGATAGCCTATCCTGTACATATTTATTAAGTCGTAGCAACATTGTTAACAATGTACCAACAATTGTTGGTACTAATTAAAGTTTTTTTCTCGTGGAGTTCATGTCGAGGAAATTAGCAATCTGTTGATCGTATAGGATGAGGTTATGAAAGAAAGGAGCAAGACATGAGACAAAGAATAGTTTGTATAGATTCAATGCGTCGCATGAAATTTAGCTGAGGTACTTTTACGGTTGGATTGGTTGGTGCTGTTTTTCCGCTTAAATTTAGTGCAAGAAAGACAAACAGAAATGAATGGAAAGCGTGGAAGTGTGCACGAGGGAAAACAACAAAACTAATAATACATATATATTATATGTATGTAGTATGTGTTATATATATACGGTACGGTGGCGTAGGTCCACGGGAGGACCATCTCCCTGTTTTCTCAAAGTGCAGACATAAAATTAGAGTATTATACAAAGAGAATTTTCGTAGGATTTTCTCTATCAAGGGGAAATTGAGTTTGTGTCGCATTTCTACTGCCTGTACTATTTCCTATTTAGAGTAAAAGGATCGCTCTGCGAAAGTCTGGAAGCAAGAGCAAACAAGGAAGTTGTCCAGCTATGCTTCCACACAAAGGGAACTCGTGCTCTTTCACAGTATTTGCAATGGGTTATAATACTTCTTGGTGGTTGCTGTCGTCACTGGATATCCTGTTCATGGTAGTTCACTAAACTGCACATAAATGAAATGACGTTGAAAGAGAATGGTTTCTTTAAATAGATTTTTGATGATTGTATAATGCAGGATGTGTACCTTATCAAAGTAGATTTTTGAAGACCGTAAATGAAGGATTTTAACCTTGGCTAGTAAATTTGAGTCGTTTGACCGGCTCTAATTTTTATCAGAGTACATGGTTATTTAGTATTTATTTACATTTGACCCGGCTGGAAATCCATCATTTACGCTTGCTACTGTCAGGAGCTACATAAAAGAGCGAGCTACAACTAAATCTTTATGAAATTTCTTATGTACAACGTATATGGCTATACACTATGACTAAATGAATAGAGTTATATAATGCATTGTGTACATAGTTCATAAAATATTTATTTATGTAGTTACATCTCATGGGTGTTAACTATGTAACTATTTTGGCTCATAAAATGTCATACACAAAATATAAGAAGAGGACAACAAAACTTTGTGAAGAATGTATGAAGAATTCGTAGATTCAAAGGATACTTGTGGTGGGCCGCACTGGAAATAATAATCATTTTAGTTATTAAATGTTTCCTCATATATAGAGATCGTGCTCAAGTTGAAATTTTTGGTATTAAAGGTCTACTACTACCTTTTCATCTCTGCTACAAAATCATAAAATTGCGAGGCACATGATTGAAAGCATCATCTCTCTTATTTGTTTCAAGGCGGAATTTAAGTATGTACTACATTACATACATCTGTACTATGTAGGAAGGGCAGGTTTTGCAAAATGGGTAAATATAGGATATATAATAGAATACAGGTAGTATTAAATGGAGTTTCTGTCTTCTCAAAATTTATATACTGGTATAATAAATAAGCATTCTCTGGTTAGGAAAACTCAACAAACTATACCCATGTGTGGAAGGATTTTTTCTTCACCCTCTCTCACTCTCACATGTAACCTCACGTTTTTCTAGTTTTAAATTTTATCCAATATACACTGACATGAATATACAACAAAATCTGGTATTTATTTTGACGTTGGATTTTATTTTTTACTGGGTGTATATATATTTTTTCATGTATATACACATAGATATTTTTAAGAAGATTCTGCATGAAACCCTAAATTGTAATGCAGCTCATGTAATCAGGCCGTTATCATGTTTGAAAAATGCATCATTTGTGGGACATTCTGTTCCTTCTTCTTTTTTGATTTGGTTCTTTTGGAATTGGTTGACCTGACTGAATTGAGCACTAGGTACAATTTGTCGTCAGAGTGTACATTTCAATAACTTTAGATTTTGAATCTATTTATTTATCTTGCATTTTATAGGCATATTCTTTTATGATCTGCTTTAAGTGAAATTTTTTTGGTGGTGTTAAATCAGAATAAGTACAAATATTAAGGTAGTTAACAATTCTTTACCTTACAAGGGATTGGTTTTGTGTAATTATTTTTTTTGTATTCATAACACAAACGTACAGCTATCTTTGTTTTTTTTGAACATTTTTATCAGATCAGAAATTGGATGATTGCAAATAGAGTAAATTATTTTCTCTTGAATTTTTTAACAAAAAGGGTAGTTTTATTTTTGATGAATAGTTTCCATGTACAATATTTTCCGATTGCGTTAGCTAATGTAACACTAAATTAAATTAAACTCATTCCAATGGCAATGGTGAACCTTATGTATTATTTGGTATTCAAGTTTTGGACATTGTGTATGTAAGGAATGTTCCTAGACATGCGTCAGACTCTCAATATTATGATGGTATAATAATAACCAAAATATGCATGCCAAATTTTTTGGGTTTAAAAAGCCATTGGTGGAAGCAAAAAGTTGATGAGTTTTGGTACAAAATAGTCATTTACCATCAATGGATACTTAAATAGTAATAAATAGCCACAAAGGAAAATTACCCCTTGTCAACTCAATTCGTGATCAGTGATCACAGAGTGAAAGTGTCATCATCAGTGTAGATTTGATACATGGGTGACCATCTTGTGAACAACGTGTAATTTAGTGGGGGTAGTAGGACCATTCGCTTAAAATCATACAGATCTCTTTTTTAAAGTTTCACTTGTCGTGTTTGTGAATCTTTTGTAGAAATATGTAAAGTGTGTATTAAACAATGATCGAGTGATGGAGGAAAAAGTCATCATGTAAAGTCAAACTCAAGACACCCAAACGACACTAGGAGGAGAGAGAGAGAGATGAAAAGCTACTATATAGTGATCACTTATGATGTCATGGTAGTTGTAAGTAACGGAGGAGTTAGAGGGTAAATAGACAGTTGTGCGTGCAGAGCAATGGGCTGTCATAGTTTAGAATAAGCTTTCATGGTCGAAGAAAGGAATGATGATGTGCTTCTACTTGCCATGCAATGTTCTTTCAGTCGGCAGACTTTTCGATGAAGAGGCCGAGATGATGGAAGGAGCAAATCCGGGCTGGCATGCAAATGGGATAAATAGATCAAATCCAATGGCTGCCTCCAGTGTAAATAGGATTCACCATGAAAGTACATGAATCAGAGATATACTAGCTGGTTGTGCTGATATCTGGTGTGTTCATGTTAACTTCAACTGGAGTCATAGTCCACCACGGTGGTTATTCATATTTCTTTTATGTGCGGATTGTATGTTGAGGAGGACTCGTATTATTCCATACTACAGCTTACACATATCAATTCTGGGTGTTACAACTTTTTACAAGAAAAATGTTGCTGGAGTGGAACAACGTTCTGTCTAAAATTTATTTGAGTACCTAATATATTCTATGTATCATATAAATGAGAATGAATCAGAAAATAGTCGAGGCATTATGATCAAATTCACTTGATAAATTGATCTCAAATTTTGTGAATCGATAAGCAAAAAAATACAGTAAGGGCTCTCATTAAATAATCAACGTATCCTGGTCTTTTTATAAGCTTTTAGTATCTAACCATCATATGACCTTTGATCAACCATAAATAAGATCATGTGGTTTTTTGTCAAATTCTAGTATACTGATTGTGACAAACTCGGTCATTGTGGAAATCACATTTTTAATACAAACATAATTTTCTCGCACGTTTGCCACTTTGTTGACAAATAGATCTCAAGATACGATTATTCCCCAAATAGAAGCTCTTGATTTTGTAACCCTTTCTGTCCTTTGAATTTAAGTCTTGATCATTACAATAATTTATCCTGTAATTTTTTGACTAGGTATTTTTATATTTTGTTCAGAAAAATATTTATTTATTTACAACTTTTATGGCGATTAGTATCTATAATAGTCAAAAGGGTATGCACAGCATGAACAAAAGGATGTGATATTTATATTTAATATTATTTAATTAGGGTACACGCAAATCATAATCTTTTAACGTTTTGTGATTCCATCTTTGTCCTCATTATTATATCAGATGAAAAAGAAGTTGACTTTGGCTTTCATTCAATCATAATATAATACAGAATACAGTGTACCAATCAATGTGTATCAAGTACATTTAGAGCAATAAAGTTTACAGTTGACATAAACACTGAGAGTGTAAATATTATATGTAGTTAGAATACATACTTATATGGGACTGATATACTTAACGTGCAAAATTAAGCGTTACTAGAATTTTTTTTTACAATGGTGACAAATTTTGAATATAAGGTAGTCAAGTTTTGTAGTAAAAGGTAATTACTTTACATTTACAATAGTATTGATGGGTGCAGTCATTAATTTACGTGATTAGTGTTTTCTATACTCCCATTGTTTGCTATTGAGTGGTTTGTATAGAATACACTTTGAAGACGATTGCTACGTAAGAGACACTTACCCAAGAGTCAAGAGCACATTGAGATGTGATTGAGATGTATGAAGAAATAAGATGAGCAAGTGTTTTTGCATTGGATTTGGCTTCAGATAAGTGATGTATGTATTGTGGATGCTATATTAGGTTGACATAGTGAAGGGGGGGGGGGTTGAGGATTGGATAGAAAATATGCGGATAAAATGTAGATTGTGAGTGCATAGTCGGTTAGTTTTGATATTATTTGTGCTTGATATTATTGCCTGGACGGGGGGATATGGAAAAGAGACAGGAAGTCGTATGGAAGGCAGAAGACAAGGGCAGGAAGGAATTATTTAGAATTCACTTGATTAATGGTGAGACATAGTGATAGAAAGACATTGTTATGATGGCAGCAGTTGAGTGATTTACAGTCAGCTTTAACGCTTACTCGAAGACTAACCAACCCAGCCGAGCACACCAACCACGGCACTCAAACTACATAGACACGATGTTGACTTGCTTCTTCTTTTTCTTCCCTTCATTCTATGTGCTTTGAACCTTTTCATGATTCGTGTTTCTTCTTGTTCTTTCATTTCGTATCGTTTTTTCGTTGTTGCGCGTCCTTCACACTCAGTGTACACTTGAGTTTATGGCATGTCTTATCCTCATCGTCCCAGTCTTAGGTCTTGAGCTGTGTCTATGTCGAGCTATGTATTAACTGTACCAGAGTACTTCTTATTTCGTTAAAGAAGAACACGAATTGAAGTATCCACTATATATCTATCTCATCTCATCTAGGTATATCAAATTTTCTAGCGTGTTGCAGGGTATATAGAATTTTATAGCATCTTCTCCCCCCCTCTTCTTCTCTCTCTCCCCTTTGAAAGTTTGGGTTAGGTTTAACGGTTGGATTGCAGATCCTGGGACCTACATGTAGTTGGTGCTCATGTAGTTAGTGCCCATATAGTTGGTGCCCATGTA
>JAQIVZ010001846.1:0-26818 GCA_034700945.1 Arrhopalites spinosus
TAAAACATTTTTCCAAAAGCTCATTGGCTTGTTAATATATTTACGAGCAAATTTGAGTCGTTCTATCTTGTTTGGCGGGCTAATGGACGGCTTATTTCTTGTCCTGTAACTTTTGTAGAGATTTTTTGCCAATACATTTCGGATGGTCTGTGGGGACACTGATGTTCCAAGTTCACTATTGACACTAGAGGCGAGAACCGCAGGACTCTGGTTAGAATTTATTTTGACCTTTCGGATGATGAAATTCTCACCACGGCGAGTAAAAATTCGTGGTCGACCAGATCGAGGGAGATTTTTAACTTGATGGGTCAATTTAATTCTCTGAATGATACCACCTATAGTACTTTTACACATTGAGAGGGTTTCAGAAATTTTGAAGTAGAACAACCCTCTTTCAAATAACTGAACAATTTCATCTCGAATCGTGATCGGTATTTCACGAATTTTCACCATTCTTGAGACAAAACAAAAAATAAAGGTAATAAACATTAAGACAGCATGATGAGATACTACCATATAAATAAATTATAATTTTACCTGAAACCAGTTGGACGGAATTAATTATTTCCTAAATCGTCCAAATACTTTTTTTGCACGAAATGCGTCGGACATTTTGAAACTAATTTTTCCCGCGCTCCATAAAGGATATTAATTAAACTTTATGATAGTTAACTAAACTACATGAGATGTGTGTTATTATAGTAACATGATCCATATGAGTATGATTAGCTAAAATGGAGAAATCATCAAATTCATTTTTGGTCCCTCGCTGTACCGGTACTTTTTTGACTGTGTGTATCTATAGAAAGTTATATAAATTTTTTTGCATAGCTATAGTACAAATATATATAGACAACTTTCTTCCTTTCTTTTACTTTCACTGTCTTCTCTTCCTTAAAAAGATTGAGCTTACCTCCACAGGCTGTATTGGCTACGAGTACATATTATCTGTAGTACGTACATACAGTTCGAGTTGGAGAAGAAAGATAGCCCAAGTTGTACAAAAGGAGAAAAAAAAGAACATGACTCAAAATTGACCTCAACTTTCAATAAAAACCTCGCCAGACTACCATCAAATTAAACTTGTTTATATCTCTACAACTTTCAATTAAACTCCAGCCCTCATCTTGTTTCAACCTCTCTAACCGAGTTACCACATAATGCTGGGTTGGGTGATATATGACTGGGTAACATATTACAGTCACCACTAGGAAATAAACAATACAAAACAAGGATCAACCAGAGGATCAGAAACAATATTGGATAGAGAGAGAATATAAAAAAAAGTTCCTCTTTATTTTATATCTACCATATATTATGGAGAGACCATGTTGGCAACTATCGGTACTTATAACCATCATCCCCTTTTATCCATTTCCTAAGAAAAAAGAAGAAGGATTCTCACAATTTTTTTTCTTTCTCTTAGGCTACAGTACTACTATGTACTTATGTTACGTTGGTTAGAACTAAATCACAAACAAATCTTCCTTAGATCCTTCCTCCAACCCGATTTTCACCTGCTCTCTCTCTCTCTCTATACCCTTTTGTACAATAAACCAAGAAAATGATTCTCTTCTTTTTATTTATTTTACTGTTCCCTTTCAAAAAACTATCATAAATTTTTTCACCTTCTGGCCTCACCTCAATTATATTACAAAAACATTGTAGTTATTTTAATATTTTCTATTACTCTCTTGACTCATATTACCACTTGATCATTATTTGTAGTATCAAATCAGTATTTTATCACACATTAAAATTCATATCAGTTAAAGATTGCCTCCCTCACATCTGCCAGCTGTTTAATATGTTATACTATATGTAGTACAGTAGAGCACGTAATCCTAATTGTTGTCATTTCACTAATGTACAAGAGTACAAATAGACTAAAATGAATGAAAAGAGTCGACTCTCTCTCCTTGTTTTCTATTCTTATCCTCCTGTTAAATGAGTTCATTGTGTACTCTCATTGTGTTTCCTGTTGGGGGATGTGTGACCCTTTGGCAAAAAGCTGGAGAGTTGAATCTGGTCTATCCATTCACACTTGACATCTTGAGTAATAGAATTAATAGTAAAGAGGACATTTCAAAAGAGATGGCGAGAGGGGGGAGTATATGAGCTTATAGTGTTTAGACATAATAGATCAAGACAATGACAATATATATATATATACATCCCCTTGTATGATGGTCCAGAGAGACTGAACCAAGTGTATCTGTGGAAATAACAAAATAGAAAATTCTCTTATAAGTTACAAAAGGCATTGCAAAAACAAATACACGTCTCCAGCTCGTCCTGGTTTGTTTGTAACTCTCTCTCTCTCTCTCTACAGAAAGTATGCAGTAGCTCTTAAAGTTAAGACAAGAGCATGACTAAAGTAAGCCCTGTTTATGTCCCTTTCTGTTATTCCTGTCTGATGCAAGAGAGAGAGAGAGAGAGAGAGGCTATTGTTTCTCTTTTCACTCTTTCGCATACAGATCACAACATAAAGAATAAGGGATTGTAGCCTATACATAGAGTTCATGAAACAAAATTTGCTTTGGACGATTTAGCAACAACTTTTAGGAGCTCAAACGACAATGACAATGCTCACACTCCTACTCTCACTTTTACAAGGAGCTCCAGGATCCAGGACGACAAATATACGTATCACTATACAGATGAGCGACTACAAACAAGTACAAGGGGCCAAAACGTGGGGAAACATTATAACACAATAGAGAATAACAGACTCCATTGATCTACCCGTCGTTTATTTTTCATGCCTTTTGCATAGCATCGATGAGGCGAGCATTTTCTCCCTTCCTTTTCCAATGTAGCATGGCCGTAACAATCTGCAATTCTTCTTTACGAACATATATAAATATATACCTTTAGTCCCTACTTTTACCATCAAACTTTGCATTTCAATCTCAAATCCCCTAGCGTCTTGGAAGAGCTGAAAACTTCAAAAATTTTCAATGTTCCGTAAGGAATTATTTCCCATTTATGTATAAAATACATTCTCTCATTCACATTCTTTAAAATATTTACACACTCAACTCAAATTCCACAAAAGATCAGCCTAAGACACAAACAGAGAGAGAGAGAGAGAACAATTTCAAAATTTCATTAAACTTAGAGAGTTCCCTCCTAGGAATAGCAACGAGGATTTTTTCTCTCTCTTGTCCATGTAAATAGTGCCAGCACTAATCAGAAGGGAAAGAAATCGAACATCTCGTTTCTGGTTGAGTTCCCTTGAAAGGCAAGAAATAATATCCTGAAACTGAAGACAAACATATTGTTATCTCCGGCCCATTCCTAGTCGGTTGTGTATTGTACACTGGTGGATTCCATGGTGAAGAAAAGGGGGAAAATGAAGGAAAAGAGACGAAACTAATCGGAAGAAGGGCAGCGGGGTGAAGTGTCCTTAAGTTTGTCTAACATATAGAAAGAGATATATAATCAGCACATTGGATATGATACAACGACTCAAAGCGCCTGGATAAATGTAACCTTCCATGTAGTGTAGCCCATAGTAGTTATGGGTAGTGTACAAACATCCAAGGATATATAAAATATATAAGAATATCAATACCAATACGGGGAAGGAATCGAGATGAGAAAAACAGATTGGAGTGAAGTGAGGACTCCATGTGGAATGGTGGTGGTAATAATAAACGTGCGTTCAGCTGGTTAGAGTGCCAATCTTCTAATGTGATAAAATCATGGCTCGCTCCTCTATACTTTACTTCCTCAAGTTCCTCATTTTCTCCTACCATTGCGGCTACGTGTACATACAGACCATACCCCCTTGGCTTCATGATTCTTCCTTCTTCTTCTCCCCCCAAAAAATAACATGGAACATGGCTATGTACACTGGCACTAGCTAAAGGGTACCGTTAACTATCTTATAATTATAGAAAGAGTGTGTGTTATATCTACACATGTTAACGTAGTGTGTACTAGACTAGTGTTAGTTTTAAAAAGAAAGAAGGGAAGGCAGGAAGGAGCTCGACATGAGCGCATATTATCCCCCCTCATCCTATCGGTCTTCCCTACTTAATGTTATTACGAAAGTTTATGAACAACATTCTTGTTTTTCCTTCATCTTCATTTTCTTCTTCCCTCCACTTCTTTACATGGATCATATAACTTCATACATGCATGTGTCTTGTCTATTATTTATCCTCCAATCTACAGTACAACGACAAGGGGAGAAAAGTAGCAACAACTAACCATTCAAACATCAACTCGTGTTAAACATATGAGGTGAAACGTTACATAACCCATAACGATAACCTAATATCAATATGTTGAATTTTATATAACTTTTTCCTCTTCTCTCTCTCTCCTTTCCTTGGTACGACACACAAGATGAAGTTTAAGTAAAAAAAAGAATATTTTCTTATGATAACTGCTCCACTTGCAAGACTAACATCAATTCAGTAATATTTAGTCATATTGTGTGTGTGTTTGTGTGTGTGTGTAGTAAAGTTAACCCTTATTTTCAGTCATTCAAAATCTCAAAACAAACCACACACAAAGTTTTTCTTTCAGTCCACATGTTTTTTACAGTACAGTGTACACACATTTACTTCTTTAATTCTCACCAATTTCTTTTTGTTGCATGCATTCTGGACTCTCAATTATTATTTTGTATGACTTAATACAACACACCCAGAGAGAGAGAGAGATTTGAAAAGTATTGCAAGTGCAACAGACACTCGTACAATTTTTCAGTTGAAAGAGCTTCTGAAAAATTGAACATTGTAAAATTGTAATAAAGTTTGTAATATTCAGAAAACGACCGTAACATGTTTTTGGTCTAGACCATGTTGGAGTTGGAGTTGGCATATACGTAAAGATTTTAATGGGTAAATTATTCAAGCCCAAACAATAATTACTAAAATTTTACAAGAGCCTGAAAATATTGTTTATTTTTCTTAAACTAATAACAGGAACAAACAAAAGGAAATATAGAATGCATTGGCATTGACAAAATGGTTGAGATTGTTGCGTGAGAGATTTAGTAATAAAATGCAGATGCAGAATGCAACCATGCACTTATTAATGAAAGGCACACACAAACACACACATCAATAGATGGATCATTACGCATTTTAGCCACGAAGTCACAAGAAACGAGTCTCCACCATCCACGTTCACATATCAAACGTGGAGCTTAATATATTTGTTAGCCTGTAACAGACTGTTGAGTTTTCCTTCTAAATTATCATCATGAGTGTACAACTGTAGAAAATAGAGAGAACAAAAACAGAGGAAGGGTTTGCTTTAGCTCCTCTATCATTCTTCATTTTTGCTGATTACATTATGCGTACAGTGCGTAAGCTCAACAAAAACAACAAGAGAGAAAGAGAGAGATGGAAAAAAGTAAGAAGCTACGAGTACATTCAGGTGATCCTCTAAAATACAAGAATGTCGTTATCGTAACATTCTTCATTTTAAAAACAAGAGAGAGGAGTCCTTGTTCTAAAGTAGTAGTGACGTAAAAAGTTGGTTCTTCAAAATGTACATTTATCATCCATGCAAGTGTATGTAACAACTCGAAGTTTTTCAAGTACAAGAGAAACCATAAACATAAACTCCAAAGAGACCCTCCTTCGTCTCCACTAAACAGTTCCGTGCATTGAATTAGTTTACATTTTTCCATTAAATTATCCATGTCACTTGTTGTTTGTTAAATATAAGTAAGTATAGAAATGAAAATAAAGTTACAATAAAAAAAATCCGGACAAAGAGAATAAATACCATCGTTATATGATTCACTCTGATATTCAATTCAACACAATGTGAATTCTATAGTTGTTATGTATCATACATAAATAAAAATGCCTTGTATAGTTTTTTTAAACATTAAGTGCTCATCAGAGAAAAATAGTTCTCTTTGACTCGCCCCCCTCTTCTTGTCTCAATTTCTTGACTAAAGTGCATGCTATTAACTAGGATGGTCCATGTGTGTGTCATTAAAAATTTTAAAATTAAACTTGAGCTAAAGCCATGACATACCAGAGCAAAAGAATAACAAATGGAATGTATTTTTATAATATTTTTTCATACACACAAAAACTCTCTATATTAAATATTAATACCAGACTACAACTTTATTATTAGAAGCTCTAGATATATTAGTAAAAGCTCCAGTCAGGGAGTCTTCCTAGAGAAAATGGAGACGGAGTGATAAGAAAAAAAATATCAACTATAAAATATTCAAGAGTTGAATTAGACCAGAGAGTGTCTCAAACACATGAATATTATTTCACTTGTCAGGAGAATATTCTTCCTCTGTGCACACGAAAGAGCACAAAAAAAAAATTCACGCATTTCATTGTCATTTGTTAGCTGACAAAATGAAATTCTGCTCAAAAATGCGTTCAAAGCTACTCGTATTAGAAAGAAGGACCAATAGAGTAAAATCAATAAAAAATTTTATTATAATTTGAATAAATTGAATATTTCATTCTGTCAACAGAAGGAATGCGTGTACAAATATTATTTCCTTATCGTTCATTGATATGCTCATGTTCATGTCAACAATGTAGTCACTCTTGTGTGTCTCTAGTGGGTGAAATATGAACGCAGAGACAACCGACAAAGGTGGAGGTAAGCAATTTTGCCAAAAGGGAGAAAAAGTTCAAAATTCATTCATACTGAAAAATCATTCATGTTGAGAAGGAGGGGGAATGTGTACAAAGAATTTTTTGACTGAATGGTTTGACGCCAATATAATAAATTGGTGAATGCTTGAGACAGGGGCTGTAGTCTGTAGTTCAACATTCCATTTTGTATTAAAATCACAAATTCAAATTTTCAACTTTGGAAAATACAATGCTTTCCTCCAATCATAATGGCCTTATGACTGGTTTTGATAAAGGACTTGTAAATTGAATAACCTTTGTCCATTGTAACACGTGTAAAGACAAAGCAAGTCAAATGAAATTAAATTTCATCAAAATCATTTTCTACACTCTATCCAAGCCAAAAACTTACCAGGAATCTCACTATGTGTATCAAGAGAATACAAAGTAAGAAATTATTTATTCTACAAGCTACTTTTTTACAATCAAACAAATTTCCTGGAATTTTAAACAAGAAAATTAATTCCCCAACCATTTCATTCATGTTAAAACTCTTTCCATAAACTAAATCATTGAACCTTGACCGTGACCTTTATTTATAGACAAAAAAAAACATCTTAAATTTTATGTCACCTTTTAAAAATATTTCTATACTCCTCAACTAGGAATTGAAAAAAATGGTAACCTTGTAAGGAATAATATTTACTAAAAAAATTGTCACAGTACTTAAAAACTAAACTTGACAAATATAATAATTTTTTTACTGTCGAACAATTTATGAATAACATACAGCACACAGTGTACAGTGTTGTATTTCAATTAGAGTAATGTTTCAAAAGACATTCAAAATGACACTTCAATTATACAAAGTGCACATCTATGAAAACATCTTGTCATTAGGACAAGTAATATTTTGTCTTAAAATTTGCACTTTATTTTACACTACACTCAAATCCCTCCTTCCAGTTTACTCATGCTGACATGTAAAGAATACAGTCGAGCGTATAATGATTTTGAAAACATTTTGTATCTCTACACATACAAAAAAAAGAAAAGCTCTGGCATGTAAGTATCTATACTCGTGCATTTTATTTGCATCTTCAAAAGAGTATCAAAATAAAAGGGATTGAAAAAACATACAGACTTGAAACGATTGACAAAAACAATCATTTTATTTTTGCAATTTAATAAAAACCCGAGGATTTGCTGTAGTAAGTATAATACACTTGAAGTACCTAAGCAAGTAATTTGTCGCTCAAGTAAACAAATAATTTTGATCGTCCAACTTGTTGTTGATACTCATATCTCTGTATGTACTCACTACTCAAGTTGAGTGCATGTCAGAAAAATAAATATACATTTTCTTGTTTTACTTGACTACTATTTGAATAAAATCTTATAAAAATTATGTCTACAATTTTTTGTCTTTGTGAGCTTCCTTCAAAACTTAGAGTATGTGTATTTCTCTAATATTTGTTATACATATTAGCAAAAAAAAAACACACAAGAATAAAAAAAAGTGTTGTCAATGTTCCACAGAGCAAGCCCCTGCTTGTACTTCATAATAAGTACTAACACGTTAAAAGCATTTTATAACAAATAACAAGTTTGTAGAGAATGAGAATTTGAAAGACAAAACTGACAGGGCATGATTCGGTAATGTACGTTATTTAAATGAACAAGAAAAGAAAAAAAAACAAAGTATGAACACATGTGTGATACGAGTTTGAGTTTTTTTCTTCTTCTTTAACGTGTCGAATTATTTATGCAACGAAATTGACAGAAAATTGCTATAGGCAAAGGACTTTAGATAACCGCTAACTATATATAATAAGATAGCAGATTTGGGTAGACAACCTGAGCTCATCTACTTGAGATTGCCATATTCATCTTATGGGATGGTCGTACTTTTTTTTGCAACATTCTATTACTTTAATAATGGAGCCAGTGTGTATGGTGGCAGATGCCTTGCAGTTCGACACTGGAAGATTATTACCGACTTGGGAGAATAAAAGAGAGAGAGAGAGAGAGAGAGAATTGCCAATGGAGCAATGCGAGAGGGGATATTTAACATATCCATGTCAAATTTCATATGAATACAAAGGGCTTTAAGATCAAGAAGAATCAGAACGTTGAACTTTTTGAATGTAATCTCTTCAACCGTCCCCTGTAAGGACAGATGAAGGATGAGAGAGAGAGAGGAACCCATGAAAAATCGTGAAAATCCTCATGTTGTTCCCCATAGGCCATTACACTAACAACAACAATAGGCCTACGCTCCTATCACTGACGCAATTAAGATCAAAATCGATTACAAGTAGATGTATCATAAGAAAATGGATGATCTATGAGAGTCGAGAGATGGTGAAGTAAAAACCGAGTCAAATATTACAGTCTACGAAAATTTATACTTTGACAAATGATACTCTATCATTTCGGGTGGGTCCTTGTTTTCCCATCAATGTACAAAATGTAAGCTACTTTCAACATCAAGTTCTCCTACACATGTAAAATTCACAAGACAAGAAAGAAAAAAGGAGACAAGTTTATTTTAATTCAACGTATCAATGATCAAAGACCAATTAAAAACAAAGTTTAGAGCTCCGTCCCTTAATTAATGTATGAACCTCTAAATAATTTTTTATCTAAACAACTTTAGAACGAAAGAACAACAAGTCACAAATTGACATGAGCTCAGTTTTTTCAGAATAAAAAAAAACTTCAAAAGACTTTTTTTGTCTATATATAGAGCTACATGTCGTTCATGTAAAAAAAAGTCGTTGATGGTGCAAACACAAAAAAAAGTAGATAAAAATAGAAAGAGATAAACAATTAACTTGAACATTTTTTTGTAGAAAATGTCTAGCCTTACTTTTTATAAAGTGACTAATAGATGCAAGAGAGAGAGAGAAGTTGTCTCTTTTGTTTGAAAAGTTGTAGTTTTTGACGAGAGCAGGATTAAATAAATGAGTAAAATAAATGAAGGACTTGTTTTTAGACTGAACCAACTTTTTTTACAAAATTTTATAATATAAATATGGAAATACTCGTTTATGACAGCATTCAACTAGACTGACTTTGAATATCTCATATGCAAAGAAAAAAAACTTTATTGTCAAAATATTCGTTGAGAGGGTGTCGTGCCCAAAAAATATCATATCTGAATAATACAATAGTATACATATGTAATGCAACAGTATATATTCAAGTTTGAGCAGAGTATAACTTTACAAAATTAAAATGAGAGAGGTTCAAAAAATAATCTCTAGTCCCAAATTACAATTTTCAATATTGTGCCAAAGTATAAAAGTTAATACTTTTCTTACATAATATCATTTATGCATTGTATGATACAAGAATTTTCCATAAAGTATAGATAAATATAAAAAGGTTTTGGAATAGAATCTCTCTCTCTTTCTTTTCCCAAAAATCACAAATCTCTACAATATTCCATTTTCTGCTCAAGTATCAAAGGTACACAAAGGATAGAAACTTCTCTGTCAACACTATCAGCCCCAGAGTTATAAATGTCAATGTGTATTCGCGAGTCTCAATAAGAATTTGCAAGTCAAAATTTTCACAAATATCAAATGTTATATTTAGATAGAATATATATAAGTAAAAAAAGAAAAGAAAAGAAAATATAAATCTTACATGGATCCAAAAAGGCATGAATGCTGAGAAAGACAAGACTGCAGCCACGATGGACAAAAAAGCCCAACAAAAACCGAGTGGACTCAAAGTTGACCCCATTTTTTGTGTCTTGTTATTCTTTCACACTGATATCAGTCCTGAGTCCAAAGGAAGATTATTTTTGCTGGAGGGGGGAGAGGAGCAGAAGAGTAGAAAAATTTCAAAAATGAAATGACCACACAGTACACACAAACGGATGAGGAGACGGGAGTGTCTTGACCAGAGTGATAAAATGACAAAATAAACTAACAAAGACGTCCAACGAAATGATGATATTCCACTTGCTTCACCACACAAGAAATATGAGCACCAATACCAGCAAACAACCAACTGAACTGAAGGGAGTCACAATAAACGGGAGAGGGAAGAGATTGCAAAAAAATCGTGTTGTCTTGTCTTTGTCGTTATCGTCTTTGCTCTTGTTGAATCTAAGTAGTAGTAGAAGATGTTGTCCATCAATCACGATCAAGTCTCAACTCTCAAGCATCACTCTCAAAGTCTCCAAGCAATCGTAAATCCTAAAGTAAACAATGTAATAAAAATAAAAGTAAGGAACCTTTAACTGTTCTATTCACAAAGTAAATTTTTATGGAATCATAAATTTGAAAAAAATGACATTTTACACATATAAAAAAAGAGAGACTTAACATACCGTTTTATGGAAACTTTCAAAAAAATTTTTTAATATCTTGTCGTTGTCAACACTTATTTCTTTTATACAGTTTTCTTGATGAAAAAAAGAAACAACTTAACTTGCCGGTCACATGGATAAATTAAATTACCAATTAAATATCTAGTATTTTCTTTAACGAACCGAAGCCGGCAAATAAATCAAAATTGTTTTCTTAGACTCACTCAGCTAATGTTTGATGAGGACCGAGTTGAAGATGGGGCAAAACACATCAACGAAGTTAAAATAATTAACAAGATTTTTTTCCTCCACTTGTGTTGTGATTGAGAAGTCAACCAAAATCAACACTTACAAAGTCATAACTCACAATACCCGTAAAGTGGCCAAGCAACAGGGCAAAAAAGTACACAAAGAATATTACTTAGGATGAGAAATCACGAAACAAGTGCAGAAGAGCGTACAATTGCATTCAGATATAAAAAAAAAGTTTGAACTACAAACGGCAAAACTGCTTGAGGGACATGATTTCAACTTTTCTTCTCATTTTTCTTCTTGTCCATTCCTATTTCCCATGGAGTAGTTTTTTGAACACAAACTATAGGATGTAATATTCCTCATGTACCTAGAGGAAACAAAAAACTTTATATTTTTATGGTTATATCTTCATATCTTTTTTCACACAAACACCATCATATCACCACAACACAAAAAAACAACAAATGTACATCCACGAAATTCTTCTTTGTTGTAGTAACAAACGAGGTAAAAACAAACGAGGTAAAATAATAATCCTTAATTTTTTCTCGTTCCGACTTTCAACATTAATATAAAGTAATATCTACCTATATAATGTGATATGATGAACGATGAGGACGATGTGGGAGAGTTTACACAATATGTTTTGAGTAGGATTTTAATTATTATTATTAGTTGATGTTCCAAACAAACTGATTGCACTACTCCACTGGACTCTTGTTGTCAAAGACAGGAATGACAGGTCAATGATGATGAGGTCAAGACAATCGTACTGAAAAGAATCCACAAACACAAATTCCCACAATTTCTCAAGTCAAAACTAACACACACCGGTCCGTTTGTCTGTAGAAGAAAATTTTCAATGTTTATAAACCGGAAGAAGGAGGATTTAATATATTTATGTTGTATTTATGATGGTAAGACCTCTCTGAAGAAAAATCTCCTATTTACTCGAACAGTAGCACTCTGAAACAACAAAAAAAACAAGACAGATTTATTATTTATAAATGAGAAAGACTTGGAAAGATACAAAAGGATGTTAGTGGAAATGTCAAATCTTTTCCGCAATCCACAATTCACAGAGCAATCTCATGAAAATTGTACATCCATTTTTTTCTTCTAACTCGAGTCATACATTTTATCCAATAACAAAACAACAAGATAAAACGAAAATGACAATCAGATAAAAATAAACTTCAATTGACTTTGTCACATACAAGTCCCCTCTGTAAATAAAAAAAACAAATGTTCAAAATGTCAATCTATCTTTGATTGTAAAGTAGCGTCCAAATCTTCTCTCTGCTATTTTCTTGATACAGTCTAACTGACGTATATTTAAAATTAATCATAAACAGATGTCAAGACTAATATTCATATATATTTTTTTTGTCACAAACCTTTGACTTGTACCGGCACTCACTGTCAAACACAAAAATTCTCTGTCACTTTTGTAAAAAATGGAAATATCAACACGTGTTTAAATTTTCAAAGTCACAATCACTATTTTTTTCTTTGTGTCACAATGTCACCAAAAAAATGAGAAGAAAATATTATTGAATAAATTGAGGGAAACACTGAACCGACATGATATTTAACTTTTGAATTTTCAAGCATGAGAAAATTTTGACTGAGCGAGTTGACGCTGCTTCCTCTCTCTTCGGATGCTTCTAAGCGACTGACGTTCAAAGCCTTTGAGGCCCCTCTCAAATTCTCCAGAATTTCTTCCTCCCACTGACTCACTCCAAAATGTACAAAAGAGATTTCATGTAGGAAGATGATTTCAACATGGACATGGAAAAGGGTCTTTACCGTTCATCTATGAATATATTCCTCCAAAAATCAAAGACATGTCAAACCCACTAACATGACAGTTTTAATTGACGTTCAGAGAGATCAATTACTTTTAGTAATTTGGTTCCTACATTATTTAATATCCAGCTACAAAATTTTCAAAATTTCATTCCTTTGCCAAGTTTCACGGTAAGTGTGTCTTTAGGGAAGCCCCTTGGGTAGTTTTGTATTCTACACCAGCAAAAAAAGGCACAGATGCCTCCTCCATTTGTTGGAGAAGAGTAAAAAAAAATAACTTTTGTCTATCAAAATCGTCTATCCTCCTCCTCCACACATTGGAATAGTCATAAAGAGATAAATCTCTATAATTTCATGCTGTCTCTCTATATCATCTGTGTTAAAAAGTAAATGCAATAATATATACGTAATATCAAATATCAATTCAGCTATCCTGCCCTGCATTCCAAATGCACTTTTTTTTTGACGACGTCTAAAGCTTTCAAGTGTCGGTCATAAAAACCACCAGCTCTCCCTCTTAAATTGTTCAATGACAATGTCAAGTAAGATAAAAAATGTGATAATATAATATATTATATTCGTAAAAAAAAATTTTAAGAGTTTAATTTTGATTCATACAAATCCCATCAATATTCCCTTCACGAGTCACTCGTGTCCCTTTTTGCTATGAATATCTTACTCTTTGGTGTATATGTATTTTTCGACCTAAACCTGCATCGTCCTTACTTAAAGAAATAAATATTAATATACATGAGTCTATCTGAGATTTATCACAGATCATTTAAAATGGAGTGACTTTATTTATTTAGCAAAAAAATAGCAAAAAGCAAGAAAAATGGTACATTTTTGATATATTTTTCTTTTTTTTGTATAAACAATAACAATATTGGTGTACAATCTGTATTAATATAGATAGTGTTCTTTATGGCCCCAACACATGATTTTTGCTCTGCTTTTATTTGTCCCCAGGACTCTTTCTCTCTCTCTCTTGTCACATGGTTATATATTGTATTATATATTTTAGAGGAGAAAAAAAACAAACTGAATTCCCTGGAATATAATGAGGAGAGGCTCTCCTCGTTTTCTATTGAAAATGTGAGCTATTTACCCAACGCTAGTATTATCACATAGACTGACATAGAGGAAAGTGGGATCCAAGTACCACACTACTTGTCCATGTGTTGTCTACCGTATGTACATGTATAGGGTACCATAAAATGTGTGTCTGTATTTATAGGGTGTATAAATTCAAGTGAGAAAGGTGGAGAGAAAAAACTGCAGCTGTCCCTCTAGCTCAAGGCTCTCTTGTCCATGTAATTCAGTCCCAGCTTTGTAGTTTCATTTCAAATATTAGTAGTATGAACTATCTCTTCTATTCTCTGGCCCTTTTTTTTCTACATTCTATTCTCTCTCTCTATAGTCAAGCCGCTCTATCTCTCTTCTGTGTACTCATGTAAGGGCCCTGTTGTTGATGTTGGCGTTGACTAAACTAAAGAAAGACATAGAGTACAGAATTACAGTTTTATATTTATTATGTATACCCTTAAGGACAGGCACACGGGCAAACACAAAAGAGAACCTTTTTTTTCTCCATTTTATTCTTCTTTTCCTATACATGACGAATGGAGAGTCCTGATGGTTTTACCTTTAAAAAGTCTCCTTGCCCGACTCAACAAGATGAAAATCTCAACATTAATTAAGTTTACTGTTATATGAGTTTCTTCCTTTTATTTTACATCAAGTTTTTCTCTCTCTCTCTAATCTCTTCACTTTTCTTGAGTCTGTGTAATCTTGGTTCAGTCAGTCATCAGTCTTTTGTCTAGTGCCATGCTAGTGCCAACTGCCATACATAAGACTAAAAAGTTTCCTGAAATGTAAATCAGAGTGGAGGAAGTCTGTGCTCATAAAGATAATTTTTATGATGTGGAATTAAATTGTATAATCTATAACTACTACTGTACTACCAATACAGTAGTCTTATGTAATTCGTTTTACATTTTATCTCAACTGTACGAGACACACACATGCACGCACAACCTAATTTATTTGTACTGGCCAATTAACAAGTTTATGCGGGATCAAAGTCTGATTATAAAACCCAAAGAGTGGGGATAGGCACTCACGATTGCAATTCAACACTTTTTTTAAAGTAGAATAAAAATTTTATATTTTTTTGAAAAAATAGACAATACAAGACAAGTGTAAAAATGTACATGCCGTTTATTGTACAAAATGAATTTATTTACAGCTAAACAGGGAAGAAAACTGTTATGACGGATATTTGTAATGACTTTTTTTATCACGAACGTCAAATACAAAAAATACAAGCTTTATTCAATGTCTAAAAAAATTTTGTCTCGTATCATTCACACTTTGCTTGTGTGTGTATGTGCACAATAAATAAGACTGTGAGAAATAGACTAATAATTTAATAATAATGGACTCTATCAACTCAATTGTTTTTTCTTACGGTTTGTTTAACCCAAAAAATACTTGGGGGGGGGGGGGGGGTCATCATTAGTGAATAAAGACTACAAATGGACAACTATCAATTTCTTGACAATACTTATTTAACACACTTTTTTTCTCAAAGTTCCTTAGAGCATCCTTAGACTATTTTTACAGAGACTTGTAAACTTTGTGTGTAGGACAGCTGATCCAAAAAAGAAAATAGTTTAATTAAAGATCCAAGGCCGAGTTTAATTGTCCAAGTAAGAAAGTTTCAATGAACCTGACTTTGAGAGAACAACTTATAATCGGTCTCTCCCCCAGTCCATTTACTTGTCCGATGTTTTTGCGGATAAAGTAACTGATAAGACTCCATGCTACTTCAATTAAGTGAAAAGTCTTGGCATGTACGTAAGTGTATGTCATGGATTAGTATGTACTATGTACATGTTAAAAACTGTATGGATTTGTTTGTTTATGGTTTTAAGTCCAGGGCCACTTTCTGTGAGGAATTTTCATTTGATAAAAAGCTTTTACTATGCAAGGAACGCTCTTAAATACTTTGAAAAACTTTATTTTCAACTCTTGGTCCACCTAATTTCCTTTTTCGTACTCTTGACTTCATTTTTTTGTAAACTGTATCAGTATCTACCTCAGATAAATTCTAGCTAAAGTAAAACAATTTAATTTTTATGTTTCTTTAATACAGATATGTACATTAGTACAGTTCATACAGTTGTTTATGTTTTTGCAAACACATATGGAAATACATGTTACTCATGCTTTTAAATGTTTAGTGGAGCATAAAATTGACATAAATACATGTTTCATTGCACTAACCAAAACAGGACAAGTTGAAGGCGAAGCAATTAAACTTCATTTTGTTTTTTGTCCCACATTTTTTGAATGTGATGCATACCTAATAAGTTGCTCGTAATTTTTGGTTATTTTACTCTACCGCAATTCTTTCAAGACTAATTTTGTGTTATTTTATTCATAACTTTTGTCCTCTGTCAAAAATTACTTTTTTGATAATTTAAAAATTGAATTAAAAAACATTACACGGGTAACAAGTGGGCTCTGGACAATGATCCACCATCCTCCATGAATGGGCACTCAAAATTAATGTTGTAAAAAAATTTATTAGGCGGTTCCATAAGGGCTCTTCAAATTCAAATGAGGCAAAGTGGCAAAGGTGAACCCCATGTTTGAACAGTCTGTTGAATTAAAATGGGTCTCAAAAAAAGAGCTCTTTTTTGTATTTGTAACTAAATTAAATGAGGGACAGACTGAATCCAGTTTTAGGCTATTGAATTTCCCTTTTTATCATGTAAAAACAATGCTAAAATTAATTTGCAAAATATAGGGGCTCGTTGAAATCATTGACCTCCATTTGTACATCTCAATTTTCAGTCCATCAAAATTTTGCATGTACAAATACTATTCGTAGTAGTACATTGTCAAAAAATTTTGACCCTTCATCATCGGGAGTAATATAAAGTGAAATATAATTTCGAAATTATTGTTTAATTTTGTTTGAATTTTTCAAACTTTTCAACCAAACAATTAAAAATACACTGACCCCTTCATTTATATAAAACTTCACATATAATTAATTCACGTACATCATTTATATTCTTTGAGAAGCGTAACAAGATTTTGATTTTTTTGAGAGAAAAAAAACTGCAAATTTTATCTGTATGTACGTACACAAGCGAAAAAACAAAAGGACCGGATGTCATGTTTCAAGGTATGAATTAAGCTCAATTTAGAATCTTTATCTCAATCAGCAACTCACCGAGACGACGGAAGGTTGACTCATCTTTTTGTAACATCTCTCTCCACTTGCTTGCATCACATGGTGTACATTCATCATTATTTAATAAAATTGCTCAAAAATTCACAAAGTAATTTCTCATATACGTGATATTCTGCCCACACTAAAAAAATATTCTTGCCAAAAAATCAAAGTATTTTTTTAGCAAAAAAAGAAAAACATCTTTTTTTCATTCCTCACGATATCGAGGGAAAATAGTTATCTAATAAGAAAAAAATGGCTATTACTTATGTAAGAAAGTCGATATTTAATCTTGATCGTTTCGACATGTCTGATATATTTGATGTGTACTCAAAACGGAAGCATGTGGGATGTGAATCAATAAAAAATCGATTCCATTTTTTGACAGAACTCCTCTCTATTCGTTGAATTTTTTTCCTAATAATTCTATTAAAACTTTTAACTTCGTTGAACTCATTTAAAAATTGGTACTGATTTTATTAATTTTTTTCTAATTTTAATTGAGTCACAGTACATAAAAAAAGAATTTTTTAAATTGAAATTAAAATATTCCAGAAAAAGACAATAAAGGACGTAGCCCCTTGTTGCATGACACTGATAAACGATGCTCCGTTGGCTCATTAAAATAAATAAATTTGAAAATTAATGAAGTAAAGCCCAAGCTAATTGCTCCGTCCTGTCAGTCTCCCTTTGACGTCAACTGTTGACGGGGACGAATACAAATTATAGATCCTCTTTCTACATTTTAACACTACACACACACACATACACTCTCTCATTACAATTTCATTCTCTTCAACTCAAACATGGCACACTAAAATAGTCTCAAGTTTTTTTAATGTAAAGAATCTAATTTTGAAAATTATAATATTATCTCCCCCTCAAGTCTCAAACTAATCACCATTTCCTTATTTATTCTCAGTCCCCCTTCCTCATTTTAGAAACTGATTGACTGGAAAAAAATGAATTATTTAACAAAATCAGTCTTTATTTAATTTGACAAATGATTAAATTCATTATTTTATTTTAAAAGGACATTTTCAAAACAAATCAGAATTCCATTTGTAAAAATGAGTCACATTTTAGTGAAATTAATAAAAAGTAAAAAATGTGTTGATGATTAATGTGGTGGATAAATCTCTTTCTCTCTCTCAACTGCTTCATAATTTTCTCCGCAATTTTTCAAAAAGCCTCAACTTATTACCCAACAATTTTGAGTCGTTATGGATGATTGTAGAGGCATAAAAATGAGGACGATAGAGTAATGATGTAATATAAGAGGGGAACATTAAAGCATTAAAAAAATAATGTACAAACTTTACATCTTAAAATTATACCATTCAAAAAAAGAAGAAGACAAACCACATTATAAAGCTTCACGTTGTTACAAGAAAAAAGAGATGGTCATAGTTAAATATATAATGATGGAGATGAGCAAATTTTTTGAATTTTTTAACAAAAAAAATACATAAATAAAATGGTTGGAGTAACCACACCACACAAGTCAAGAGAAACGGAAGAAGAGGAAGAGGGAGAGAGATATTCTTTTAATTACCCGCAAGAAGTTTCATCTCATTTTCTTTACTACAGTTAATGGCTTTTGTTAGTTGTAGCCTGTGTGTGTAGTCTCATCATCCATGTAATCTCGTCCCTTGATCATCAGTTTAATGCTTTTAAAAGGAGGGAAGGATGCAAATATTTTCTTGGCTCAAAATAAGCTCCACAATCTTAACCTACACTACCCGCCCATCAACTAAAAAAGGGTAAAGTTATGGCCAAAGCGGAAGAGATCCCCCAACATTTAACTTGTGCAAAAGCTTCTCAAAATTCAAAAGGGGAAATAATGTACATAATGATAGATATGACAATTAAAATCCACAGCAGGAGTTCAATTAGAAGAGTCTTTTATAATGTAATATTATCCCATTTTAATAAGGATTCAAACTCAATTATCTGTAGAAGTTGAGACTTTGACAATAAAATATTGTCGAGCTAATATTACTCAATTTTAATGCAACTTGACTTAATATAGAAAACACACAGTGTGTTTGTAGATATAGTTAACTTACCTATGTAAAATTGCTCAGTCTTTGGCGTTTGACCTGCTTTCTACAGAGTACAAAGCCAACAGGTAATGTGCAAGGAAGGCAAGGATACATGTTTTATAATGTGTATGAATAAATGGAGTTTATGCCGGTATACATTAATGCCTAATGCTGATGTCTGTGTATTTGGGAGAGGGGCTTCTAAGTTTTTCTTCTAATGTTTAAGGAGGGTGACCTGCTTCTGCTATACGCTTCACGATTTTCACATTCCCATCTCTTTGTATGAAATACACTCTCTTTGATTCTCTGTACAGATAAATAGTCCCCCCTAGACTATATCCATTATTACAATTATATTATTGACAAGACTCTCTGTGTATCACACACTAGAAGCATTTTATGTACAGGTAGATAGATATGGGGTATAGTTTGTAATTTGTGGAGGTATGAAAAAAAAAGTTTTCACTTTCATTCTTCCTTCATTGTCTCGTGTGAGATGTGAGAATGCCTTCCATTCTTCATCTGTGAGTTGTCTAGAGACAAGTGAGAGTTTTTGTGGTCCTCAATCTTTGCGGCTTTAAAAGACAGTCAAATAATTTATTTTTTTGTGTGTTTTTAGTATGAAGGAAATTGTGTTGAAATTCATTTTTGTGTAACAAATCTAAGTTAGGAAATTGTGTAAAAATATTTTGTGCATTTTTGTGTATTTTTGTAAAATCTGGTGATTGTTAATAAAAAAAACAAGGTGGAAGATTTGGAGCGTAGTGAGTGAGTGGGTTTGGTCAGTGGGACAGTATGAAAATTTTTCACAATGTCCATGTCCAGCCAAACTGATTGGAAAGAATATTTTTTGAGACTGAAAAAATAAAATTCCCTTTTGGAATTTTTGGAAGAAGGAAGAGAATCAAGAGAGAAAAAATACATTGACAAGAACAAGATTGGAATTTGGAGAGAAAAATATATAATAACAAAATATAATGGGGAAATCATGGGGGAGGAAGTACATATCATTCCACACCACCCGAACGACCCCAACCGTTGCCACAGCTGTCACTTTTGCCCTCTGTTTTCTTCTCTATGTCAATCTATGGTCCAGTGCCACTAATATGACTAAATCGAGCAAAAATACCCATCATCATCAACATGATCCTCCTTCCACTCCTCTCCCTCATCAACAACCAAATAAAGTCAAAGAGAATGCTGGGTCAAGACCCAAAAATTGGCATCAAGTCCATCCAGACTCTCATAATATTTTTCAGTCTGTCAAGACAAATGGCGTGTTTAGTGGTCAAGCTCAACTTGTGAAGCCCATGGACAAGAATTCAAAGTCGAAAGACTCTTCTAGACAAATGACATACATTCCTCATACAAAGGAGGAGGATTCTCTTGCTAAATTACACAGAATTTTCAAAAAGTTTGTTTCATCCATCAAACAAAAAAACAAATCCTCAAATTACAGATTTTAATTTAATAAATAATCTTCATTTAATTATAGAGCGGACATCAACAAAGACTCTCATCTCTCTTTCCTGGAACTGTCCAACTGGATAAACGAAAGAGTGAGAGCTCATTTTGCCACTGCCCTCCGTGACAATTTTGACTCTTTCTTTGGGATTGATCGTAACCCACGAAATGGTAAGTTGTTTTTTTCTCCAGGATATTATTTCCACTTGGAATAAACGAACTGATGGAGTTGCCATTTTAAAAAAATATCTTTTGCCTGGAACTGGGGTGTCATCGTCATCTTGAGTCCATTTAAAGACATTTTTTTGTATCCTGTATCCCTTTGGCATTAAACTGAGTACTTTACATTCCATTGGAGTTTATGTAATAAAAATAGAGAGAGAGAGAATCAAAGAGCATAAAGAAAAATGTTTAATGTATTCGCAAAGGTACGCCTTAGTTTTTTGGTAGCCCTACGCCCTCGTGATTTTAACATTTCCACCCGGGATTGAGGAGAAAGCCCATCTGGGAATAATATACATATGTTTGTAGAAATAAAAAGAACTAAAGTCTAACCTTTTGAGTTACAATTAAAATTTAACTACGTACTTTAACCCGCCGATAAAATAAAAAGAGGAGAAAGACTTGTGTAGGACAAGGGACAACAAAAAAAACCCACTGAGAGTTTTTTGTGTCATAATATTAACGTAGAAAATGGACTGGAGGAAAATAAAATGATACCTCTCTCTCTTCTTTTTATCCTTTTTCAAAAGAGCATTTTCATTCCATTTCATCCAATGATAGTATTTGCTATTTGACTTTTTTTTCCCTGGCCATCAAGGAAAAGGCTTGAATCGAGTCCAACTTCCTTGTCAGCGGTATAAAACCAAGAGGGAGAGAGAGAGGGGCTGACACTGGAAAGGCATTAGATAATATAGATGGGCACTGGCACCCGTAACGGCTCGCTGACTTAAAAGATAGGACACTGATGGTGGCCGCTTTATTATCAAAAAGTGTTTCCTTTATTTTTCTACATTTTTCCATTTACAGGGAGAGTCGAGTGGAGCGAATATTTGGACTTTCATTTGAGAAACAACATGAATTACAATGGTCCACCCATCACCCCTGAAATTATCCAGAAACGAACTGAAATTTATAAAAATTTGAGTAAAGATATTAAAGGTCAGTAGAAAATTTAATTTTAAATTGTAATTGTAATTAATTATAAATTGTTTTTGAATTTAAAGTTGAAATTGCTGCACTCGAAGCAAAATTCTCTGAGAATGCCAGTAATGACCCGGACTATTTGACAGTGGATGAATTTTTGGCTTTTATTCATCCCGAGGCAAGTTCCAAATTTTTTTTAAATTTTTTTGAATTGGAAACTAAGTTGTATGTACAAGGGAAATATTGACTCAAAAATTCATTTAAACCGATAGGCAAGTCCCACAAAATTATTGGCCTCCGTCCAAGATACATTCAGCACTTTTGGTAAGTCAGAGAGAAAAGTTATTGCTTTTTTTAACTGTGGGATGAAAAAAATGTGAAATTTATTATCATTTTAATTTTAAAAATTAAATTGTTAAATGTTTACAAAATTTTAGATCTCGACGGTGATGGAATCATAACTAAGACTGAATTTGACACAACATACGCTGAAGCTGAGGGAGTGGACAGTGTTTACAAAGAAGACTTACATTTGATCGATACAGATAAAAATAAACAAATCAGCAGAGTTGAATTGATGGTGAGCCAACTAAATATCAGTAAACTGACAATTAAAATTAATGGAGTACATTTTTCATTTAATTTATTTTATTTTCTTATTGGTAGTTGGTACCTTCTAATATTTTAATTAAGGTTAGAGGATAAATTTGACTTAATCTTTTTAGTCTTGGGGATTTCATTACAATTTACATTGAGCAATTTTTCAGAAAAAGGGCTAGAATTTTATATGCAGGTTTTAATTTTGAATAGGCTGTGACATGAGAAAATGGAACGACACAAGTGATTGTCCTACTTTTCTATGGGGGGTTGTAACATTTTATTCATTTTGGTTGTTTTTTGGTTGTTTTGTTGATGTTGATAGTGTGGTTGGCCCCTTGTTCCACAAGCTCAAAATAATAATAAGCATTAGATTCAGATTGTGGGTGTCAGTCTTGCTTGAGCTTAGTCTTGTCCCATGTAAATGCTCAGTCATTTATCATTCCCTGTCCACATTTCCCATGCTAATGACTAACGATTAGCCAGGCGTGAGGGAGTGTGCGAGTGGTTGAATTTAACTCCTTGGAGAAAATTCAGTGAAAGTTTTCCTTCTTTCACCAGAACACCCCAAAAACTCCAAAAACTTTCTTCTCCCTGTCAACAACTCGTAGCGCTGTCTTTGAGAGGAAAAAGTAAATGTTTGGGGATTCTAAACTGGTGAAAAGTCCTTGTTGTCACTTTCTCCAGAAAGAGGAACTTTTATGGAGTTTTTGATGCTAATAAAGAGTAAAGATTTTAATTTGTTTATTATTTTTTGTAGAGATACATGGACCCAAAGAACACAATTCATTCGGATAAGGACGCCCATGCTTTAATTAATAAATTGGATGAAGACAAGGATGAAATGTTGACGATGGGGGAATTGAAGAAAGACTTAAAATATGTATTTAACTCAAAATTATTTGATGCAGCAAAAAATCTTCATCGTGGTTACCAACTCCATAGCTAATTAATTTTGAGTGTATTTACCTAAGTATTATTTCAAAATAGGCTGAAATTAATATTATACCAAAGTCAAAAGAAATTTATTTAAAAAATCCTATTTTATATATTTCTATATTTCAAATTATTGTCACAAAAACTCAAGACAAAAAAATAATGCAATAAAGTACAATTTTTGTATTCTAACTCTAAAAAAATTATTTTGAATTCAAATTAATGATTTGTAAATGAGAATCACTCCAAACGAAAAAAAACAACTAAAGAAAAAGACAATACTCAATAAAAAGGTAGAAATTTGTATTGTACTCTCATCGATGCAATGCCATTTCCACAACTATTTTTTCACTTGACTTGAACACAGAAACGTTGTCGTCTCAAGGAAAAAATAATTTGGTTAATTTTGTGATTCTCAAAATTCTGTAACAGAGTTGACCCATTGTTAAAAATAAAATAATAAGTGGCTTACATTGTTAGAGACAGTGACAGTTAAACAAGAGGGGGAGTAGAGTCAAGAAAAGGAAACTGTGCATTCAATTAAAATGCATGCAAGCAAATGTTCATGGGTTCATGGTTGAGAAATAAACAGACAGACACGCGTTCTCTTATGCATGCAATATGTAATGTGCACCACCTAACTTAACCTTGATTCTCCAGCACTTGAACAAAAAATGAGAAAATCATCTGACCACGTTGATTAGATAGCCTCGAGTCTTCACATTCAACAAAAACAGTCAAATTATGACCAGACAGCTTACAAACAGTTGTGGACTAGCAATGAAAGAGGTTTGAGTGCATGAGTGCTCCAAAAGTCAATTTTATTTTTGTGAATTTATTTATTTAACTGTGTGCAATGTAGAGACTACTCATTTTGTGTACATTTTGTGGTGTTGTAAAAGACAAAAAATATAAAATGTTTAAGAAAATTATTTTACCAGTGATTATTCTTCTCATAGCCTACTTTTATTATAAAAATCAAGGCAAAGAAGGGAAATTAGTCGAGACAAAGTCCGGTCTTGTCAAAGGAATAATCTCAACTTCGAGAAATGGACGAGAATTTTATGAATGGCTCAAAATCCCTTACGCTCAACCTCCTATTGGACCCCTCCGATTTTCTGTAAATTAATTAATTAATTAAAAATTTTTTGAGATTTAAATTTTTTGAATTGTGTCTATCAACAGACTCCAAAACCGGTAGAAAAATGGCAAGGAATTTTGGATACCAGCCGGTATGGTCCTTATTGTGCTCAAACCGAGTTATTCACTACCTTTATTAGTGGTCAAGAGGTACTGAAAAGAATTAAAATAATTAAATATTTTCAAATAATAATTTTGTGCTTATTTACAGGATTGTCTGCATTTAAATATTCATGTGCCAAAGGTGAAGCAATTCTCTTTATAAAATTTTCTTTATTAAAGAAAAAAACTAGTCAGGAAAAATGTTGTGTAATAAAATATTACTGCATTTGTTGTCTTCAGTTGGACTCCAAAGGTCAAAGTACAAAGCTTCTACCCGTCATGTTTTATATTCATGGAGGTGCATTTGTTAGTTTGAGTGCCATTGACTTGAAGGCAAATTATTTTATGGATGAAGACGTCGTCCTCATCACCACCAATTACCGACTGGGACCATTAGGTAAAAAAATAATGATTATCATAATAATTATGATAATGTATAAATAATTATTATTTATACAGGAAAAAGTAATAACAAATTGCATGATAATTTAAGGGTTCCTCTCTACTGGAGACAAATCAATCAGAGGAAATATGGGATTGAAGGTTAGAATTTCCTTTTTTAGAAATAATTAGCTAAATATCAAATTATATAATTTTAATTAATTTTTAGGATCAACTTCTTGCACTTCAGTGGGTAAAATCTAATATTAAAGCTTTTGGAGGAGATCCTGAACGCATCACCATTTTCGGAGAGAGCGCAGGGTAATATTTTTTTTTTTTTTTTGTAAAAATTAATCAAAAAATTGTAAAAATTATTAAATAATTTTTTTCAGGGCTGTTAGCGTTCATATATTGACGTTGACAGAGAAAACCCGGGGTTTATATCAGAAAGCAATTGCCCTGTCCGGTTCGGCATTAACAACATGGGGATTTACTCCTCCTGAAAAAGCTAAAGATAAAGCCATTTCGTTTGCCAAAGGTTAGTTTTTAATTTTTTAAAAAACAAACATAATGAACCAATTAAAATAATTATAATTAAATAATGTTTATTTGCAAAGAATTAAATTGTCCTACTGACAACACCCAAGAGTTGGCTGACTGTCTTCGAAATGCCAATTTGAGAGATATTTTACAAACTTTTAAGAAAGATGTGGTAAGTTTTTTGCACTATAATTATAATTAATTGTAATGATAATTTTAATTTGTTGAAATTTTGTTTATTTTCAGCAAAACTTTCCTCTAATAAATCCAGCAAAAAATGGAGACATGATCTCACCAACTGTTGAGGCAATTGAGGATGACGAGGCCTTGTTAACACAATTCCCTTTTGACCTTTTGGTTCAAGGAAAAGCTCAGAGAGTTCCTTTGTTGGCTGGAGTGCTCAAGGATGAAGGTCTCCTCGCTTCCTTGGGTAAAATTTTATTTATTTATTTATTTATAAATAATTGCTCTGACTGAAATTTTAATCAAAATTTCCAGAATTTAAAAGAGATGACGATGCCCAATCCTATTTTGAAAATAATTGGGATGACTGTGTAGAAGTGTCTTTGTCTCTCTCAAAATTGTCAAAAGAAAAAAGAAAAGAATTTGCCAAAGAACTTTGGAAATTTTATCTCACTCAAGATGGACAGAAGATTGAGTTGAGTACAGAAGAAAAATTTAAGAGATTGACGGACATGTTTTCAGACGGTCTCTTTATTGTTGGAACGAGTGAAATGGCGACAATTCAAAGAAAATATTCTTCAGTTTATTTGTATTACTACAATAAATCTGGTGGACTGACTATTGCCAATATGTTGGGCGAAATTAAGACGAGATATCATTTTGTTGTTGAAGGACTCATTTATGGTGTTCAATTTCTGTATGATTATCTTTTGGGCTTACCTTTTAAAGATTATGGTAAGAAAAAAATTTAATTAAATATTAAATGAAATTTTAATTAATGGAATTAATTGTTTTAAAGGTGTATGTCATGCCGATGACGTTCAAATGATGTTCCCCATGCTAAAATATATTTTAGAAATTCCAAAGAATGAACAAAATCTCAATTATAAATTTTCACGGGATTTTGTCAAGTTTCTCGTATCTTTTGCCACGGACGAGTAAGTTAATTTAATAAATTAAACCATAGCTTGTATATACTGATCATTATGATTCAGTAATTCCGTTATTCCTATAACGATTTACTAGTAGTATACCTTCCGGAACGAGAAGGTGATCTCCATTCATTTAAAGC
>JAQIVZ010001847.1:0-26815 GCA_034700945.1 Arrhopalites spinosus
AGTTTGAATGGATACATAAATTAAATATATACAAATATTTTTACATCAACTAAAAAGGTATATTACAGTATTTAACAAGACAGTGGCTTCAGATATAATTTGTATTTTTGACTAGAATTTTACCACATGAATCGTTGGACGTCTGGAGAGTGTGACCATTTGAAGGGTTCATAGAGAAATTTTTGAATTGTGAACCAATTTAAAATTACAGCCCACACTAATTCTGTGAAAAGGACGGATATGTGGGAAGGTTTCAAATGAAGTCGGAGCATAATGTATGGGAGGAGGAAATAACGAAATTCGAGTAATTTTTGTGGGACAAGATTAACAGCCAATACGATAATAAATGTAAAGATAAGACTAGGATGTAGGTCCATACGACTGGAGATGAAGAAACCAAATCCAATGTAAATGGGTACTAGTAAATATTTAAGAATTGGACGAGTTTCATACAGTCTTTTCCACACGTAGAATGTATAGTGACGATTATCTGCTAGTAAGTATGGATGAGCTACAGTATTATAGTGTACAACCACGAGTCCCACAAGGACCCAAAATACAAAGATTAACTTGTTTCTTTGCATTAATTTTAATGTTTCTCCAGCTCCAGCCGTACAGGCTGGAAACCCCATTGTAATTGAAAATATTGCAAAATAAAATAATTGAGGAATATTAATTGAAGGTTTATGGGCTGCCTTGTCCCCTACTACAACACCTTCATTAATTACAATAAATGCTACAAACATTGCAAATACAATGGCATACATAAATGTCTTTGGTATTACTTTTTTAACTAGAGGAGGCCAAATTTCTTTCAGTTCACTATATGAAAGTCTAGTTGAAGGTGGGTTAGGGGACTCAATTTTCTCCTTTTTCTTTTTTGACTTTGTCGATGGTTTTCGTACTTTTTGTGAAACAACTGAAAATGGTTGTAAGAGCTTGAGAAAAATAGGTTCACCTTCTTCCCATAAAATATTGCAGCCATACCAAATGAGCCAAACTATATTTGTCTGTCTCATGAGAACAGCCAAAATTCCTGTAGAAATCAAATAAATTCATGAGTCAAACAAAGTACTAGTCAGTCAAAATAAATCTCCAATCATTTTTTAAAAATAACTGTACCAATCAGTGGAGATATAATATACTTTCTCTTGATAAAAGTATAATGCATAAGTAGAACGGTGAAAGTTGAAGCTGGGTCAGTATAATACAAAAATGAGAAGAAAAATAAAAGAGGAGAGAGTCCAAGTGAGAGTGTGGCCACGATTCTTGTCATGATTGATTCTCCCTATTTTGATAGAAAACAAAAATGTGTTAGTGAAATGTCAATGCATTGTTAGTGAGTGAATGGGATTGACATTTGTTTTACATTAAATATTACCTTCAGACGAATAGAAATTATTTTGTACAAAAGAACCAAGTTAACCCAATTGATCACAAGATTCATGAAACGAAGATTTTGTACTGAGCATCCAAAATCATCTCCAAAGACTTTTTTTAGGGGTCCCAAAATTCCTGCCGAGATGAGATACAGTCCCGGAAGAGTTGTGATTTTTGGATCCCACTATTCATACAAGTATTTCATTACAAATATCTCTGAAATTTGATTACTAATTAAAATAATCTTTGAGAAAGATTTGTTTTCTTACAATTTCAAAACTTCCATTGCAGTAGGCCTGAGCTTGAGGGATATGAAATATTTCGTCCAAGTAGGCTTCCGGTACAATCTTATTCCATAAAGATTGTATCCAAGTTGTTGATAACACTACAGCCAACAAAACCCCGTAGAACAACATTCTAAAACTACAATTTAAGCTAAGTTATTTAGCTAAGAACAAGCTCTTTAAAAATTCATTTATGTCAAATTTTTTCCGAAAAAAATAAAAAATCTGTATCGCGGGAATGTTTTTGAATCCGGCAAAAAAAAAAATAATTGAGAAAAGTTTCCTCAGAAAACGGAAAATTATAATTATCTGTAATATAAATTAGTGAGCTATAATCCTCCTGTAAAACAAACTAAGTCAGTGAAATAATTAAAATGTCTAGAATTCAAAGAGTAATTCAGTCTTTATTGACAAAAGATGTCCAACAAAATTATATGTCCAGAAGGAGCCAGTCAATTTGGTCAAAGTCAAGATTTTCCAAAAGACCTAATTTTGAAAGAGTATCATGTGCCAATTTTGCGTAAGACATTTAGTAAACAAACAAAATCCAGTAGTTTTTCTATTCCTTTTTTTTATTTGAAATAACTTATTTCATTGAAATCACAGATCTCTGGTCACTCCGGGGAGATTGTCAGCTCGAAAAGTGGTACCCCAGAATATTGCCGTACCTGATTATTACAAGACTGGATTGCTTGCACCGTTAAGCAGAACTGAACCGGAAATAAAATCTAAGGTTTCATACACTGTCAAATAGATGAATAAATAGTATTAAATAGTAAATAGTTCAACCCTGTTTTATTGTATAAAATTTATAGGAACAAATTGAAAAATTACGAGACGCTTGTAAGTTGGCACGATCTGTTCTCAACAAAGTAGTCAAAGAAGCTAAGGTATACAAGAGTTTAAATAAATAACCTTGGATATGTACCGTACGTCATGTACGTAAAAGTTGAAGATGTTTTACATCTTCTGCAGGTAGGAGTTACAACGGATGAATTGGATACATTTTGTCATAATCTGATCATATCCCAAGGAGCATTTCCATCTCCTCTCAACTACAAAGGATTCCCTAAATCAATTTGTACCAGTGTCAATAATTGTGTAAGTGCCATAATCATTCTTTGACTGTTTTAATTTCCTCAAAATTTGACACAAATGCATAAATGGCAATGGTATTCTTAATTTTTTAGGCTTGTCACGGCATACCCGATGATCGACCATTAGAAGATGGTGATATTGTTAATATTGACGTGAGTTACAAAAATAATTCTAGAAGATCCCTTAATAAGATTTAAACGATTTTAAAAATGATATTGCAGGTCACAGTATATTTAAATGGGTATCATGGAGACTGTTCTGAAACAGTGACCATAGGAAATGTTGATGATGCAGGCAAGAATCTCGTAGAAGTAGCACGGAAATCCATGTATGAAGGAATCAGCGTATGTGGACCTAAAGTTCCATTTTACTTGATAGGTAAATTTTGTCATTACCTTACTACATGGAAAAGTTTAAGTAGACTATAAGCTTTTTCAACTGGGAATTTTGTGACGCTTCCAACTAAATAGGTATGGCAATTCAGAGCAAAGCAGAAGAACTTAATATGACCGTCGTCCCCGCATTTGCGGGTCATGGAATTGGTCAATATTTTCATGGCCCGCCGGATATTTATCACTTTGGTATTTTAAGACATCAAATTTAAAAAAAAAAAATTTCTCATGAACAACATAATCAGTTCATAACTTTTGTCTTTTGATTGCAAATACAGATCATGATCACGAGGGAATCATGCTTCCAGGAATGACTTTTACAGGTTTCTCTAAAAATAATGAATTAACAATCTTTTTCGGAAGATTTGTACTGACTTATATTATTATAGTATTATGCTAAACTTTTCAATATTGTTTTGTCGTAGTTGAACCAGTTATTAGTGAAGGTGGGTCAGACATAAGCATTTTGAGCGATGGATGGACGGCCCTGACAAAGGACAATGCTAGGACAGCGCAATTTGAACACACAATTTTAATTACAGACAATGGTGTCGACATTCTGACAAAGTAAAAAAAAAGTTCTTAAAATCAATTGATGATAGGTGAACTCTCAGCATGATGATGAGTATGCGATTATTATTTTGCTATGAATAAAACTCAAACAAGATAATACTAAAACTCGTATCAATTTTATTTAGGATTAATTTTCAATACAAATTCAATAATGATCTCGTAATTGTTTTAAAACGGCTTGAACTGACTATAAACCCCAATAATACATATAAGCCTTAATTTATATTTTACAGCAATGATGTACAATCATGTAATAGTAATGACTACGAATACATACCGCTGGCAATATGAAGAGATAATTATATGGACTTTTATGAAGATGTAGTTTTTAAAATTGGTAGATAAAAGGCTGCATAATGTTCCCACAAGGGTTACCAGATTTCCTTTGTTTTTTTTGTTTTGTAACAGTTCAATATCCTCACACAAAGTACAAAAACATTATCCTAAATAAACCAAAGTTAACTCCATGGTCCTAGCCGACTACTCATTACGCGCCTTTACCTTTAATTAAATTTTTAATCTCGGCCAATGTTTTAGTTAACTGAAAAATAACCAAGAGTGAAAAAACTGTGAGTGTTTAATTTTTTTGTGTAGAAGGTAAATAATCTAAGTACTTTATTAATACCGAGACTTACTTCCGTTGACATTGCGTTGACATTGCCGTAACTTTCGCTGACATTGCGTTCATATCTTTGGAGAGCCCTTGGAAATCTTTCCGAAAGGATATTTCCATCTCTTTTATGGCCAAAATTAAAATTTTTGTTCTGAACCTGTTTAGAAATGTACAGTATTAAGTATTAAAATTCTATTATACAAAAACAACTAGAAATTTTAACCTAAACACCTAAAAATACCTTACCAATAGGATCCAGCCATGATTCCTAAGAAACAGCATGACAACCCGATTGCTGCTAATGCGATGTCTTCTCGGTGCGCGACAGGAAGGTCACAAACAACCCCTCCGGATTCGGTGCCCATTTTCAAGATTTTTACTAGAGATAGAATAAATTTTAATTTCTAAAACTTTTCTCTAGTCCATAGAGTAAGAATCTCTATCTCTACTCATTGCTCTAGTCAATTTTTTTACTAGCGAGGTTGGCGAATTTTACTCCCGTCGTGTTTTACTTAGGATTTTACTCCCGTCACATTTTTTTGAATGGGATATACTTGGGCGCCATTTACTTTTCATTGCGCCCAAGTATATCCCATTCAAAAAAATGTGACGGGAGTAAAATTCGCCAACCTCGCTACTTTCAATTTTGCCGCGTTTACTGCCAATGTAATCTCTTTTTTTTTAAAAAAAAAAAAAAGACAAGGGCACTGTGAGATTCTAAATAAGAGTTGACTTTTATTAGGGAGTTGAACTAACATTTTTATCTAATAAACAAAATATTTTAACTTTTATTTACCTTTAAACACCCATGTGTGGACTAGTATTGTAAGAAATTTGTTTATTTTAAAAAAGTAAATCGGAGGAAAACTCAATCTAACTCAACTTAAATATCCCATCAAACGGTAGAGACAAACTGAACTGACTAGTCTTTCGAAGAATGCTTCAATCGTTAACATTTACATAAAATTACTCTAATAGTCTTTACTTAATTTGTTTTATAGTGATAGTTGTAGTCGTACATATTCAATTATTCTTTACATAAACTATCTACCTACATGCGTCACCGGGTAAAAATTTCTGGACTACTTACAAGCTAGTACAAACTTCACGCAAAACAGTGGAAACCTAGGATAGAACGGACTAGTAAGGCAAAGGCCAAGAGTTTAATTTGAATCCAAGTCACTGGCTAATCTCAGTCGCACCTCGGCCAAATGACTAGTGTACCTGTACCCGGGTCACTGTCCACTTAACAAACATGTACACCGCATTTGAGTCCCCTTTCTGCCAAATGCGGGGCCGGATGAGAGACATCACTGCACTTTGTAGTTAGATGCCTAATTTATATTCATGAACGAATGCATGTCTTTGGTGTGTTTTCTGCTCCAAAAGTGCTACCCGTGAAGAAGTCTCGACTTTCCCGTCACTATACTAGTCGCTTCATATAATGAATTGTAATGGGGTGTCTACCGTGTCTACAATAAGCATCTGGCGTGAGCGGCCGTCTTGGAATAAACTACAGATCAACCCAATATCATATACAATACAATGTACAAGCTATTTTGTGGTTAATTTAATTGTTCACAATTTCGCTTGACGTATGACCGGTACTTAAATTATGACTGTTTTGTATCCGGTATTAGAATCAGAGAGAGAAAAAACAAAATTTATTGTCACTGCTATGAAAATACATAGACACTAAAGGCTCAGTAATACAGACCCAATTCTTTACTAAAATATTAAACTTTTCTAAATAGTTGTAGACTATTGTTCTTGATTATTATAGATATGGTTATTGTAGATTAAACATGATCCCCGAAGAACTGTTAAAACAATATTTTCAATTGTAACTTTTGGGATTCTAAAACTTTCGAAGAAATTTGTAATGGTTCCTCTTGAACCTATCATTAGTCCTAATACTTTAATAAAAAATCATTTGCAATGTAAACTGCATGCTCTGAAGCTCAAATAAATTCAACAAACAAAAACAAGCTAATACATCCTTCAAACTAGCGTGTAAACTCTAATCGTAAGTACTAGTGAATATTTTACTATACATGAAACAAAAATTATGAATATTGTGCATAATGATAAAACTAATTTGTCAATACTTCATATTTTTACTTAAATCGTCAAGAACTCATAAAACTTTTATTGTACATGATTTAGATACATTACACATGAGTTAGACCCCGACGAAATACACGAGGTAGAAATAAATACAAAAATGTTGGTTGGCTAACGGTTATTTCTTAAAAAATAATTCCTACTACCAAATAGTGAGTGTGTAAAATCACATCTCCACTCTCGGTATAAAAACTTAAATTTTGACGCAGACACTGCAACAATAATAATATACCATGCGTTCGCCTTCTGTACATAATACATATCAGGATTTTTTTGTCCCATGAAACCAGTTCCTGGCCATTTTTATAATAATTATTTTAAAAAATGTCTAGTATTGTTGTTGCAGCTCTCAAAAAAATTTATATACTAACTAGCCTGCGGTTTAATAATTGAAACTTAAATAAATAATAAAAATTACACGAGTATGTGTTGTACATTTAAAAATTCTGTATATAAGACTGTTATCATAATCATTGTAGACTAATTGTCTATTCTACAGTACTTCGTCTTACAACTTTGTATTTGTTGTAGGGTCTATAAGGGGAAATATTTACATCATTATTAGATAGTACTTTAGTTAAAGTCGTATGAACACCCGTCAACCAGTCTTCACATCTTGTGACATCTTCCTCGGAAACATAATTTTCTAACCATATTTGATGCCACTTCCCAAAAGCCTCATTCAGGCGGGATGATACCATTCGATGAGTCTGAAACAATGAAAAATATGACATTAATAATTTTTAATTCTTTTACAAAAAATTCCATTAAATTCATTGAGAATAATAATTCATAATCAGAATTTTTAATGCCCAATTGAGAATAAAGATAAATAAATGAATTTACTTTCCGTGCCCGATTCAAGGCCCCTTTGAGGTAAATAAAATTTTCACTGTTCACAACGAAAATCATTTTGTACCTGTAATAAGAAAAAACACAGAATTATACAAAATACGAAATGAGTTCAAACTTTGAGCTACTTTAAATTAGATATTGTGACAACTTTCTTATGTGTACGTACGAATTTGGATTGAACTGGCACTGAAGATTATCCTGTATGATATAGTCTTTAATTATTTTCCTATCTACTTCATGAGAATCAATCATAAGCACGGGATCAATGTCCATATCTTCTGGTTCTTCTTTAATATCAGGTCTGCAAATAAATAATGAGGATAATTAAATTTCATTAAAAAGATTCTTAATAGTTTTAAAAAATTTCCAATTTCTTGTCACAACTTACCCTCCTTCAATAACATTTCTCCTTTCAGATCCTCTTGCTGTACAATTTTTACTGCCTACTGTCTCCTCATCACCTCCTTCTTCAGACTCCTTTTCTGCTTTCACATCTCTAATCATATCTGGATCTGTCGCTTCATCAGGAGAATCTTCAGCATCAACATTGATAGGAGGATCCAATCTTGATCTTTTATTTCCAGTAAGAGAAGGTAACAATGGCATTTCCCCATGAAATATTTGTTGTCGTCGTTTTTTCCAATTTCTAATATTTCTGGGAAGGAAAATAAAGCTTCTACAAAGTTCTTTTTTGAATTCATCTGAGCTTTCAGACTCCCCAGGTTGTATAAATTGTTCAACATAGGCAGCCCATTTGGCATTCTCGTTACTTTGAGATGATGGAGGTGGTTCACTTTCCATTAATTCAAAAGTTAACCTACTCTGATTACGAAACTGTACAAATAACAAATAAAGAAATTCATTACCATAATTGCATAAATAAATATTATGTAGTAACAAGAAGTACCAAAATATAGACAAAAGTACTTACATAGACAACCTTAATACAATTATCATCTACGAAGGCTTTCTCGGCCTGCTTTTGGTAGGCGACCTCAGCTGCCAAACGTTGATGCATTGTAGAGCATAAACCACCAGTCCCATCTCGACGTTGATTTTGATAAAACAAGTCTAAACATTTTTGTCCAGCTTCATCAGCAACCAATGTTTGCATCTAAAATAGTACAAAAGTAAAAACATGTTAATGATTTAGTGTCCTTAATTTACTTTACTTTTCATGAAATTGATTTTTTCATGGTGACAAAACAACAGACAGAAAATTCTATGTACCTGACGCACAGCATTGGCAATAACTTTGTCTATAGTGTAGGCAATGTAGGCGTGAATTCCAAACAATTCTCTCAGGTTATCCTCAAAATTACTTGGTTCGATACTGTGGAATCAAAAATACAATTAGTAGGCTATGTCTATGTAGCATGTACAGCACGAAATACTTCGTTGTACTTTAAAAATGAATGAGTTTTTTCATGAATTATTTCACATTTGCAATTAACTTGATTATCTACTTTTAAAAATTAAAAATAACAATAAAGTTTCTTACGCTCCATCCAATAAATTTCGGACCAACTCAAGAAAAAATGGGTAGTAATGTTCAACTTCAACGTCATCTAAGCAAGAAAAGATAGACTTAGCTACAATTCTTCCTACAAACATTTATCAATGGTCAACAGCGTTAATGAAATTTGCACACATAACGATTACCAAAATAAAATAAAATAATAAGTACAAATAGTTAAACAAGGTATAAAAATACTAAACAGATACAAGTACATACCCCTCTCAAATTAATTCGAGAAGGAAATTACGACAAAATCAACGTTGAAAGATTTTAAAAAAGCTTGTCATTTCATTTGTTACTTACATAGATATTAGAATGTATTTTTAAATTCTAAGAACATATAGAATTGTAAAACTTACGTTTAGGGCGCATTCTGAGAATAGAGGCTGCTGTAATTTTCTCGGATGGATCCTTCAATTCATCTTCTAATAGCTGCTTTGCTCTTTCTCTCATTTTATTCAAGCCTGAAAAAAGTAATAAATACGGCAGGTAATGCTAGTCCCAAAAATACGAACTTTTGTATATTTACTGTGAATTGTAAATTATCCTATAAATCAAGTGTTTAGTGTTTACAGAACTAAAATAAAAAGATGGTTGCTTACGTTCACACAAGATGAAATGCAGTCTCAGGAAGACATACCAACAATTGTTGACAAACATGAGTGTATACGCTTCATCCTATTAACAAAACAATGTTCCACAATTATTAATTGTTGTCTATGAAAGGAAGTAATAATATTTTATATACATTTTTATAAATGGAAACAAGTAAAGTCAATCTTCACCTCATCTGGATTCGTGACGTGAATCATTTTTCTCTTATATCCGTCAATCTCATCGTCCTCCTCTAGTTTCATGTTGTCCGCCAAAATGTCATCTCTAATCTTTATGACCCCAAGATCTTTTTCTCTTTGTTGTTGACTGTCCACATTTTTTGATTCGTAAGCTTTTGATTTAGCACTTTCTTGCAGTTTTTTATCTCTCTTTGCTATTGATCTTTTAGATTCATGAACTTCACTGGGTACATTTTGAGTCGTAGTTGGTACAGAAGTAGATGGTAACAACGACGAGGCAACATCCCCACTACCACCTCCACCACCATAATCTGTATCAGCAGAATCATCAGGTTTTCCAGTAACAGAACCTTCAGACGAACCATTTTTACCATTGCCTTTCTTGGAAGCACTATTTTTTCTATTACTTCCATTTCTTGCCCCATTTTGGACTGATGAGTCATTGGGACTCTTTCTTCCATCAGGTTCAGCAGGTGAAACTACAAATTTATTTGAAGAAACAGATTTATATATTTCCTCCCAGACGTCCTAATGACTACATGGAAAATTATTCACATAATTTTATTAACACTTACAGTCTTCCATCTCATCTGGAGTCATTTCAAGTCGTCTTTGAAAGCATATATCAGGAATCAATTGTTTCAATAATTGTTTGATCTTCCGCTTGTCATCCTTTTGAATTGCACTCTGACGACGTGCATGGTGAATCAGTAAATTATTTGCATCTGGAAAGGTAAAAATTTATCATAGAAAGGAGTACAAATTATACTGTATAATTGTATCGTCTTGTCATATTTCTAAAACATTATTATCTTCAACAATTTACACTTTAAAACAAACGCTTTTAGTGTACGTTCAACATTCCTTTATTTATTGTTTTGTCAACTTATAATAAGTGAAAGTTAGTGAAACAAATCCTTTACCTTCTAAGATGGAAATATCACGATGCTGAAACATTAGATGAGGACCGGAATTGCCTCCATCCAAATCGGATAAAGTGTCTTGTTGTTCACGTCGCTATTGTAATAGAGGAGAGACAGGGAGAGTAAAAAAAAAGAAAGAACATATAACATTTTAATTCTAAACATCCAATCAATAAATATGAATTATTAAGTTTAAACTAGTTTCAAAAATACGTTCAAAAATAAATTATTTCTCTCAAAAAATTATAACACATAAATGAAGTGATAAGATGAGACAAATTGGATTTTGTAAAGGAGACTGTTTTTAAATATACCTCATCGAATATAGTTTCAATTTCACTGATAAGGGCTTTTGAACGTAATGCTCGAATATCACTTTGTTTGAAGGTTATTCCCTGATGATCAAGAGATTTCAAGTAAAATCTTTCAATTTGCTCTCTCCAGATTTTATTGAATCCTTTTTGAGCCTCACGCCACTCTTCCTCTTTAGCTTTTAAACGTCGTAGGACCAGTGGAACAGCAGTGGCAGGCTGTTTCCTTAAACCATCAATCACCTCAGCTGCTTTCTCTCCATAAAGTCTTCTTACTGCTCTCTGATGTATTGTTGGGGATGACCCTCCAATACATTCATCCAATTCAAAATCATTGAGTTCTTCTTGAGACATTCGGGACATTTTCTTTGCAACTGACTCTAATACTCTTATAGTTGATGCATTAGTTTCGATAACCACATCCAACTAAAGTTGTTAAATTTTCAAGAGAAAAAAATACTCACAGTTAGTTAATAGTTGTACACCAAATTATGATCACATACTTACATTGTCATAAAAAAAAAATATATATATATATATATATATTATATTATAATAAATATTTATATAAAAAAAAGAGTAGAAAATAACGTACTTCAAATCTTTCATCTTCACATCGATAAATATATTCCTCAAACTGTGTCTTTCTTGACGTGATAAAGGTTGAGTCTTCAGACCATGTTGGAAAGGATACCCAAATATCATTTAAAACTTCACGACAAAGTGTAGTTCTACCACTACATTTAGACGGAACATGATTTTTAGGAAGAGCACAGTAACTTGCTCCAAGTCTTTTACAAGTTGAGAAATCTGGACATGTAAATAATGACACAAAAAGGTTTAAGATAAGGACTTTATCCTTAAATTGGAAAAAAGAATTACAGAAGACTTACCAATTTCCATTGCCTGCTCTTCTGACAGTTTATCTTGTTTTGCAATGGCAGCTGGAAGGGGCTCGTAACAAACAGGACCGTTGTCATTTAGACCGATAAAATCTTTGAACCATGCATACAATTCTGGACTTTTTGATAGAAATGGTGTCACAAGTTGAACTAAATTAGAATAATGTTTCGAATTATTTATTTGACTGAATAGCAGTAGAACAGAAACAAGAGTTGAAAGCGTTACATGAAGAGCATAAACTTACCCAGCTCCGATGCAGACACAATTTCATCATTATACAAATTTAGACAACGCAGAAAATTGTCATAAATGTCCTGACATTTTACAAGTTGTCGAACCTAAGGTAAAATATTTTAAAATTAAATTTCTATAAAATAAATTATTTCATCATTACATGTGTCTAAAAATTTTAACACACTCTAGAGCAAAAAAAATCACCTTGTCAAAAAAAGCAAACTCATTGAGGCTACCATACTTTCCTGCCTCGGCCAGTGAGATATCTTTAAATGCAGACATTCGAAATTTCTTGGGTGCCTGAGTATTTTGTTGCTGAAGTGTTGGTCTCTTTGTAGCTACAGAAGGAGCTGGTTTGACAGTGACAGGAAATTCTCTTGGGGTTTTTGAAGTTTTCTTGACTGCATCAACAGTGCTTTTAATTCCTCCCTATACAGCAAGTTTTAAAAAATTAATGTTATAGAATTGGCGCAACAAAATATTGCACAAAATGCCGTTACAGTAGTTATGATACTTACCAGGTTATTTTGATGATTCGTTGCATCTGGTAAAAATTGACCGAATTCTTGAAGTAAATCCTCTTGATTTTCAAATAGTTTTGAAACTTGTGCATATACTTCATGTTCCGTTAAATGCTTGGCAGACTGAGGAAGTCCTTCCTTAATATTTCTCTGTTCCTTTTGGTATGTATGTAAAATCTCTAAAAACTGCTTATACTTGTCCGGTTGACCATGAAATCGGCTCTGTATGACCAGTAAAAAAGTGTGTGCTTTTTACTTGAAAATAAAGTCTTTCTTACTTACTAGTACATACTAGTGTTTATAGTTAACAACCGTACATAATAAATTTAAAATTACTGTACTGACCTTAATTTTGTTCACATAGTTGATAGCATGATTGAACTCTACTGGTTGACTTTGAAGGCTCGGAAAAGCAGATTGAACAAAAGGAGATGAAAAGGAATGTGTAAATGCAGGAGTTGAACCAGCTTCAAAATTGTTATTATTGTTATTATTATTATTTGTTGTTGGACCCATAGCAGTTGTGGATTGGGGGGTTAGGGGGGATGTTCTTCCATTGCTAATTGCAGAGCTGTTACTAAAATAAATAAGAACAATAATTTATTCCTCCTTTATAAAATGAAATGGTGTGTTATAGGAAGAAAAAAAGGGGGTTATATAAAATATAAAAGTACCTGTGTGGAGGTAAAGTAGTGACAGTTGTTCGCATTGGAAGACCAGGCATATTATGTTGTATTATTGCTGAAGATGTTGACGAAGAGTTGGATTGTTGACTGGGTTGATGTATTATTGGAGCACTTGGTACGGGGTTACCAGGTTGTACAGTAGTCACAACATATCCTCCTCCTTGGCACTGTAGAAAATAATAGTACATGTTTAAAATATTTATTATTATTGTACATTGTTGTGCTAGACAACTCCACAATGACACATTGAATACACCAAGTTACAATACATTTGTATAAGAAATGTAGTCGTAAAAGCTTAAAAAATGTGTATTAGGCAACTTAGGCAAATAATATTGTCACTGTATGAATCACAAAATTCACCGCACAACATATGGATATCTGTGAAACAATTGTCCTCTCTAAATATATACACTGGTTCTACAGATGACCATGTACAATAATTATAAATTATAATTGATTCAAAAATAAAACCAAAAAGGAGTGCATTTAATTTAAATACACGCAATTATTCCTACACAATCATCATTAAGGTGAAAATGTAACATTTACCTGATTATTTGTTTGCACTTCAATCTTGTAGCCTGGTGGAAGAAAAGTATTAAAACCCACAATGAGCTCGGGGTGACCACGGAATAAGTGTGAGACCCGCGCAATAACGCCAGGAGTATCGATACTACAAAAATTCAAACGATTTTTACGAGTTCTGGAATGTCGAGTGAAAAGAAATAAAATTACAACAAGAGAGTACAACCACTACAAAACGATAGTACCAAAAAAAAAATACAAAAAATACAGCAAAATAACGGATGGTTAGTCGTTTACCTTTGAGATTTGAATTCTTTCATGATGTCCAAAAAATCATTGTAAACTTGGGGTTGATTTCCGAATTTATACTTGACCTGATCCAAGTAGTTGAGGGCATCTTCAACTTTTAGTCGTTGCTGTTAAAAATAACAAGGATTTTTTTAAAACCTTTCTTGTCTTACCACGATGAAAGGATGAATACTCACACACATACACAAACTTGTTAACAATATAAATGACAACAAAATGAAGCATATTTGAAAATATATACCTCTGATTGACTGGAACTTGGATGGGCACTACTACTACCTTCTGATGCCGGGGCTGCGGTATTTGTTGGCTCACCAGAACCAACCATGGAATTTGAAACATGTACTGAAACAGTTTCATCACCACTCTCAGGTCCACTTATTTGAGCTGCAAAAAAATATTTTTTATTTTTTAAAAAAAGTAGGGAATAATTAATAAAACTAATGTCCCAATATTTTTCTTTGTGTACATTTTTAATATTTAACAAGTAAATTATAAAATGCTACACATGAATTTCCCAATAGGTTATTTATATCATTTGTACATAAACTTTCGTTGCATTACATGTTGTGTATATTTAGGACGCTATGTCAATAAAATAATAATACTCACGTTGTGGGGGATTTGAGCTGAGTGAAGATCTGAAGGCTATGGTGCCAGAAGGTAAACTCGTAAGCGTTCTAGCCGCTGAAGCCATACTAATAGGAACTCCCGGGTCAAGGGGTATTATTGTTCCTCCTACAATTGAAGGAACTCCGGGGTCAAGGGGAATAATTGTTCCCCCCACTATTGACGAAGGAATACCCATACTGGGCACCACTGTGGTTGACCCCGGTAAATTAACAACAGAGGTCAAAGGTGATGCTCCTGGATGGTGACTCATGATGGGACACTTAATAAGCAATTATATATTTTTTACAGTGTGTTCCACCAAAAAGTTTTTGGTGACCAAAAAAAACACATCATTGGCGTTCTTTCACGGTGAGGAGAATCGGTACTACACAATCACACTCGCGTCAGCTGATGGCGTCTGATCCTTCCCTCCGTTTTTAATTGTGATTTAACTTTTTTTAATTGCCTTCCTGTACTTAATGATACAGTTTAGATTCCTTTACACTTCAACTTGGGGTATTTTTTAAAACAAATAAAGATAATGTTAACTTTCTATTTAAAAAGTAATGTTGTTGCTTCATTTCCAACAAGATAAATATATAAATGTCACCATGTCATGGGTCAAATTAAAATTGAGTTGTCCAAGTAGTTTATAAATTGACTATTAGCATTTCAAAATTCAAGAGGTCAACTAACTTTAGTTTAATAGAGCGTCATAATTGTTTTCTGTCTCTCTCTCATTACCCCAAGTCCCTATGTTGCCGCGTAGTCAATTTTTCAAAAAAAAAATGTAGTGTTGTTCATTCAATCCTGTCATTAAAAGTTAAATAAGATAAATAAATAAGGAATGAAAATCTAGTCAAGTAATATTTTACTCCATTTAGTTAAACACAATACAAGAAAGATTTACCCATCTCTCCCGGACTCATCATGGGATTGAACTGTAGTAATTTGGCTGATCTTGAGTCCAATGAATACTTGAAGAGATTTTGTAGTAAAGAAATAATTTCACCTAATGGTTCCATTTGGAGTTCATTATTCTCTCATTCACTTCATCCGATTTTCTCAAAGTAAGTTATTTTGACAACTACAAATTTTCATTACATGTCCATACAATAAATATGTGTCCATTCTTTTTGTATGTTGAGTGATGTGACTTTTAATTTTATGTGACCGGCACTTTGATTACAATTTACCAATTGTAATCAATTTGGTCGGACCAAATTGGTCCAAGTTATACTTCATCATTGACGAGCATAATGCAGCTTTTTAATTGTTGTAGATTAATTTTTAAGAGAAGAAAGTACCTATTGACTGATTATATCTTTTTCCTTTACTTTTATAGGGATGATGGTTTCATGTTGGATGCAAATATTGAAGGTTTAAAAGCTGACCTACTTGAGAATAATTTAGAAACAAAAAACTTTGCTTCATTAGTCCATGTCTTTATTACAAGAGCTCTTGAATTGAAATCTTCCGTCCAGACTGGTGACTCAATGTTTATTTGGCAAGCCTATAATGCTCTTTTTATAGTTCGTAATATAATCAAATATTTTGCTGAAAACATGAGGGAAGAAGTATTTTGTAAGCAATTCCAACTCGCAACATTTCAACAAGGTAAGTATTATTCCAGAAATCTTCTACAATTTGTTTCTTTACCCAATGCAGGATCTGCATTGCAGATTTATAGTTTTATATGATTCTAATGAATGAATGCATTTCCAGCTTCCGTCATCGAAACAACAACAAATAATACTACAGAACATGTGGATGGTAGTAATCCCATCATGATCAACACCGATTCATTTACGAGCCCTTCAGAATCAGATGTGTTGGAACCTTTAATTGAGGCTCTTGTACAAATTTTGACAGATTGTAATTACGTAATATTTTTCTTAAATATTCATATTGAAATTCATTGTTACATGAAATTGTATTATTCCGATGAGGAGAACTTGAAGGAATTCCAATAATACTCAATCCTTATTTGAGTTCTGAGCAAGATCTTGTTGAAATCATTAAAATGATCTTGTTTATAATTTTTTTTATAGTACCTGTCAAAAGCAATACTTACATTTTACATCTGGAGGCTGTGAATACACTTATTGGTAAAATAAAATGTTAATTTACTTTAATGTTTTCAAAGCTTATTAAAATTTTAGTAAAAACTGAAAAGCATAATCTCATTCTTTCTTTTTTAGTATTACTGTCAACTCAAATGTTTTGGGCTAAAGCTGCCTGGAAGTTAATGCCATTCAGGTATGAGATACATTTGACACAATTCAATTAATAATGAATTGTGATTGAATTACAATGATTCTAATTTGTTCATGATTTTGTAGAGCCATGATGCAAGTGGATTCCTCATCAGCGCCCTTGCTCACAAAGTCACTCCTGACAAATTACATAGAACATAGAAATCCACCTTATTCTGTGTGGCAGGGTCAAGACTCTGGAAGTATTGTGATAGGAGTTGCAAGTGCGTTTATTTTTGAAAGGAACACATCCACTCTCTCTCTACCTTGCCCATTTAATTTACTCATTCTCTTTTATTATTTTTCTTCATGTAGGTGGTATATGGAACATTTTAAGAAAAGGAGTGGGATTTGAGAAACCAAAGGATTCTTTGGATGCTTTAAAGGACAACAATTTAGCCAGTCATTCTTTGTACTTGTTACTTATTTTGATTAATCATTGTACTGCTGGGATTGGAAATGACAGTCCAAATTTGTTTCGGGAATCTTTAATCACTTTTGGAAATGAAAATGGTACTTAATTACTTTCGTACTACTAAAAAACCAACAAAAAGCTGATTCATGTTAGACCAATAGTAAATCATATTACCTGTTTGTGTATTTATTTCAGCCGAAGATGCCTTAGCTGTTGAAAATCCATTGTTTAGACTAAGCTATGCAAAGCTCTACGACACAATTTGCAATGAAATCAAATCTGATGACACAACTTTACTACTATACATGTTGATCCATCGTAATAGTTCCTTTAGATCTTACATAATGGCTCGATCTGATGTCGAGCATCTGGTAAGTAAAGTATAAATATATTAAAAAACTTTACAACAACATACCATTTTTTAAATAGCTCATTTAGTCTATAATTCACAATTTACTTAAATATGTACATTTTTATTCACAGGTGCTACCAATTCTTTGCACATTGTACAATGCCCCAACAAGCACGTCTCATCACATTTACATGTCTCTCATCATCCTGCTTATTCTGAGTGAAGACGAGCTGTTCAATCAACAAGTTCACGACATTGTAAGCAACTTTAAAGCAACTTTTACGTTCCCAGTCTATAATATATTTAGTGTACAACATTACATTGATTAACATTTGTCTTTTTATTTTAAGACACTGAAAAACATCTCGTGGTACACAGGGCACACTGTAAGTGATTTTAAAATGAAAAGAATTATAATAAATTTATGCCTTCCAGGAGTGAATTCAGGGAACTTGAGGAACATCATTATTACATTATAATTTTTGCTTTCTCCATAGATCACTGAAATTTCACTTGGGGGTCTTATTATTCTTGTAGTCATTAGAACTATTCAGTATAACATCTTAAAAATGAGGGTATGTTGAAGATTTTACTTTTTTCCATTAAATTGTTTCTCGATTTTGTTTTATTGATGAATGAATTTTTACTGTCATTTTTTCAACAGGATAAATATCTTCATACTAATTGTCTTGCGGCTCTAGCTAATATGTCCTCAAAATTTCGTTCGCTTCATCCTTATGTATCTCAACGGCTTGTGAGGTAATGTACTATAAATATCAGTGACATTATCATGCTCATCTACTTGTACTTATGTTTATATGTTTATCTATGTTGAAAATAATCCGACTGACTTTTAAATACTGTATACTCTCTTTAATTAGTCTTTTTGAGACTCTTGGGAAGCGTCACTCAAAATTATTGGAGCGATTTCATCAACAGTCAGCATCAACTACCACCATGGTGGAGTCTGAAAATGCCAGTGAGACAGTAAGTAGAATTATTTAATTTTTTAAATCATCAAGCTGAAAAGTAAAATGGAACAAAGTTATTTATGTTTATTTTTTAAATTTATTCTGCAGGTACAAGATATTACCGTCCTTGAAGAAGTGATACGAATGGTTCTAGAAATTTTAAATTCAATTCTAACGCACCAAGTGCCGCAAAATCGCAATTTAATCTATACGTTGCTGTATAGAAAGACAGTGTTTGACTCTTTTCGGGTAATTCAAAAAAAACATAAAAATAAATATTTGCCCTTCCTCCTTTCACATGATTATTTTTATTTGTTGTCTTTAGGAATACGACGCAACACAAGAGTTGGTTACAAACATTGACGTGGTAAGATCTGAATGAATTTGATTCATGTTTCATAAAAGCTTACACACCTAGATAATGTAGGCTAGATTGACAGTTGTATTTCATCATGTCTCTTTAGGTCATAACTTATTTCACCAAACGGTTGGGAACAGAGCAGAAAGATACAACAAAGGATCTTAGTGTTACAGAGGTCATGGACCGAATTGAAGAGGGAATTCGACATTGGTCACCAGACATTCTGAAGGTGCATAACACAATAAATTTTAGACATATTCTTTCTACGTTACAGGATTTACTTATATACAGAGGGGTGCGAGATAAGCGGTAGTAAAAGCTGCGTCGGATCCGCAGCGAGTATAACACGCAATAGAGTGGCGGTCACTGATTTTCTAAGAAAAGGCCCGGGCCGCCACTCTATTGCATGTTATACTCGCTGCGGACCCGACGCATCTTTTACTACCGCTTATCTCACACCCCTCTGTACTAGTAATTTTTTTTACTGTTTTTCAGAAATTCCCTGACCTGAAATTCAAATACGTTGAAGAAAACCAACCTGAAGGTAAAGTATTTATTGTGGTTGTGTAGTTCGTTCGAGAATGATGCATGACAATTTGTGACTTGTTTTTTTTTAGATTTCTTCATACCCTACATATGGTCATTGATTTACAACAAATGTGGAATCCATTGGGCATCACTGAATATTAATTTATTTAACGCAGAAACGTAAAAAAGCAAAGAGATATTTGGAGGCATTATTTTAAAATCAAAATTGTCAAATTCAGATTATTTTAAATTAAATTTTTGCATTGGTTTAAATATTTTTGAAATTATGTTCACCAATATGAATGTGATTAAATAATTTTTAACTAATTATTTGGTGTTTGACATTTCTACTAAAGGTATTTTTTGAAATGATGAATAACATAGAATATTTTTTTTGTTGCTACAGACTGTCGTTTCACTACGAGATATATTAGGCCTATGTATAGTCATGTAATATTAAATATGTTTAAATATTATAAAAGTTCTTCTCGGTTACATCTACAAAGTACGCAAAGGATAAACGGTCTACAATATATTGATAGATGTAGAATTATAAGGGGTAGTAAATTATTTGTCAACTGTGTTAGGAAAGTTATTTTATACACTTAATGTAGATCTGTGTGCTAATGAACGTGACGACAATAATTATTTTAGTTACTAATTTTAAATTGATCAAGTATCATTTTTTCACAATACGACTGACTTCCAACCAAAAATGAGAGAAAGAGAAGAGTCATGGAAGAAGAAACGAGTACCTACATACTAGTATGTCATTTACATAACCATGTTTGTAGAGTCTTGACAAATATCATTAAATTATGAAAGACAAATAATGCCTAAAAACTACAATTTTAAAATAAAATAACGTGAAAATTGAATGACTTGTAAATCATGAAAATTACAAAATAAAATTGTGACACAAGTTTTTGATTAATTTAACATTTGTTTTTTTTTATTCAAGATAATGGATGCGGTATAATATATTGCGATCATATATTCAATGAAAAAACCACACAATTCTCTCGGATAATGTTATATATACGTACAATATATATAATTTACCCTTTGGTTGTCGTCTCCTAAGTATTTCATAATTTAAATAACTACAGCACGGTTTTTGTTAACATATTTCCACACTTGGTGAATATCTGTGACTCAACAATAATTGATTATCTTTAATACAAATATTGTAGTAATAGCATATCGTTATTACATAGTTTATAGAGTAGAGCGCTAATAATTAATATAAATAATATATTGAAGTTTTTTATCACTTTGTTAAAAAGTCAAACACAAGCGACAACGGTCTTACATACAGCCATGTTTGTAGCACATTCCTTCTCTCCCCTACAATAATAATATTAATTAATTACATATCAAACTCTCATAACTTTTTTTAATCAAAAATTTCAAAATCAACCGTCATGATGTGTTATCATCACATGGCGAATATTCATTATTAGGCTAAAAAATGTAGCCCAAAAGATTTAAAGATACAAATATAGTCGTCATCGACCAAGGGTTAAATTATACGCACTCTTGGCTATTTTTTAAAGTCGACAAGCTCAAAAAATGGCTGTCTTTAAATGTACAACAAAATAATGGACCTCGTATAATGGTCAAGTTATCTTTGTCTAGTTACTTCATAATGGAATTACTATAAATTCATTTTTCTTTTGTTGATTGAAAATCAAGCTGTTAGCTGCAATGTAAAGTAAATGTTATTTTTATCATAATATTATTTGTAGTTTTTTAGTTTCTTCTGTTCCTTCATATTACGAGCACTAAAAAATTGTATTTTCTCTACTAAAAAGCTGACATGTTGAAATTTACTTACTATTAGTTTCAAGTTTCCTTATTTTCTTTACAAAAGTTTTCTTGTTTTTTAAAAAAGTTCACAATAAACATAACAGTTACAATTAATAGTGTGCAATCGTAGTTTTATAGTATTGAAATATTTTTCAACATTTTTCCATTTTTCTTTATACCTAGTATAGGTAATATATTAAAAATTTGATTTACATTTATATCAAATATAATATACTTTATATATAGGCAACTAAAAAATGAAACCTTAGCAGACAATTTGTGGTATGCGAAGAGTACGATGAATAATAGATAATTTTTACCTATTATTATTTATAATTTATAATATATAACTATACGAACGCGAATTGATAAATTTAACTCTATACATCGTTTTCGTACGTGCGTAGGATTTTTTAAAACTACAAAATAATTTGTACAGTCTAATATAATAATAACAACTGTCGATCAGAATTTAAGCACTTGAGATGGGCGACAAACATCTTTATCTACAAAACCTTTCGTGTTTTACTAAAGTAGTTTTGATCGAATTTCGAGAACTCCAGTGTCCAGTGGCTATAATCAGACTTGTGGAAGAGAGCGCAAGTCTACATCTTTCTTTTTCTTATAGAATAACACAACATCGACAGTAACGTTGTCTGGAACCACCTACTTTTACATCAAATAGAAGAAAAATTCATAATCATCATCATGTTTTCAGAAAAAATCATTAGTTTAATCAATTTACATAAAGTTATGTAAAAGCAAGAGTATCCACATGATAGCTCTTACAATAAAGAGTCACTATGGATCATTTCAACTTGACAAACTAAACAAATAATATGAGACTATAGTGAACGGAAAGTATTGCTCATCAATTTAGTTTGATACATAATGACCCTTCCACACAACTTGTAGAGCTCACCGTTTGAAACTGTAGTTGGCGTCACTGTAAAAAAGAAAAAATAAATCAGTAAATTGGAGACGTTCATAAATATTTACATATCAACTTGAATAACATAAACAAGAGGTCACTTACTCGGAGCAAAATACGCATGGACGCGAATATTTGGTAAATGATTCTATAATTTGAACAAATTAAAATGAGGATTAGGCAATAGGCATGTATTGTAGATTTATGTATTGTGTAGTATTGTATGTCATGCATGAGTCATACATGCCACAAATACTCTACGTCAATCTACGTAAATGAAACTAACCCGCAGTCGTCTAATTCCAGCTCGGGTAATTAATTGACAGTCACTGCAATGAAATAAATGTATAGATAAGTATTTCTGTAACCTCATAACAAATATTTTTGATGATAAACGAAAAATTAAGAAAAATCAGGTGTACACCTGAGAGTCAAATACTATGTCGCTTTTTACATGGATGTACTGCAGTAAATTAAATCATTTGCAGTAAATAAAACACAGTCAGCACAATTGTGCAAAAAAAATTTGCTTACTAAAGTTCAATTCTCTGGAGATTATGACAAGCCACCAAGTGCTCTAAAGAAGCATCCGTAATAAGAGGACAATTATCTAATTCCCTAAGGAAAAGAATTACACAACATGTTTAGAGTTTCTTTATAAATTTTAAGTAAATAACAACAATAAACAAATGCAACTTACAAGATTGTCAAATGCTCGGCCGAGCATGGAGCCATTCCCAACTGTCGAATACCGTCGTCGGTGATCAGTTCACAATGCGAAAGAGTCTACAAAAAATGAAAGAGTTTCAATATAATAAGTTATTATTTCAAAATTACTGTAACACATGTTTTCAGTTTTTCTCTTGATTTTAAGTAGTTATAATATTAACCAGTTGTTCAAGGCAAGGACATCCGCTTGAAAGGTAAGTTAAAGTATTATCTGTGATGAGAACGCAGTCTTCCAAATCCATTCTTTCAAGATAATGGCAATTCTGTTGTAGTGTCAAATAGTAAGTCAAAATTTAATATTTAAACCATGTAAATTAAATTACATTATATACTGTACTAGACTTTGAGGGGTGAGTATAAAAGTTTATTTACCTTAGCGAGAGCCTGAAATCCATTATCCGTAAATTGAGAACAACTAGTTTTTAAAACAGATTAGTCAGTCAGTTAATAAATTTGTGGTATAACATTAAATATAGAAATTATGAGTGTAATTAGTGTTGGAATTCAACGAAAACTGAAAGGACAAAAGATTGGAAAAAAATTAGCCGCCAGAGGGATTTGAATCGTCTCAATTTGTATAAATACGTTTTCGAGAAAATCTTTTGGCTTATTTTTAGGAGCAAAGTTTTAGTCAAAAGTTGTCTTTTTGGACGAAGTTTCTTTGATTAAAAGGATAGTTATCGCATTCTTATTTGCAATGAGTGCCTCTGGCCGACGGCTTGGACCGCTGTCGTCCAAATGTGGACAACTAAAACAGCCAGTTGGAGACGGAGGATCAACTTCTGAGCCGGTGAGTACAATATTTTTATTTAATTATTACGGTTTTCTCGGAGTACGAAATATAAATTGTTTTAAATTAAGCATGAGGATGACCAAAAGTATGAATATTAATGTGATTTAGGATTCTCCTCAATCTCCGGTCTTGACAAGGATAATTAGAAAATTAGACCCAAAAATTTTACAATATTTTGAGGCGAAACAAAACGATGAGCCCATGTCACCATCTTTATTGACACCGGGTAGACAATACGGTCCAAGTCCTCGAGAGAGTCCGGAAGAGGTAATTATTTATTTAAAATTTGAAACCAAATAAACTTAAATATATTACGATGATTTTGCAACTTGTGATTAATAAATAACTTAATCACAGAAGAGAGCTCGACTTGACAAGGACATTGAAGAATTGTCTCCGTCTTTCTCTCGAGTTGATATTGGAGGTGAAGGTGTTGGGATTGGGAAGTGGAAATTAGCACAGATAAAAGTCCTCATCCAAGACTTGGAGGAAATTTCAAAGGACCCCGTCGTTAACGACATTACAAAAAAGGTATACAATGTGTACTGAATTGTTGTTGATTAATTTGTAGACAGTTATTTTGGCCAAAAAATTAATTTATTTATTAAAATATTTATTAGATTAAAGAAATCCTCAATGCTACCTCAATTCCCATATCTCCTATAATTCCTGAATTGCACGAATCTGTAGTTACTCCATCAAACTTATTGGAAACAGAAGAGGAGGAGGAGGAAGAAGAGGCATTTTCATTGGCTGGCCCTGAACTTCCTAAAATTGATTTGGAAATGCAGTCTCAAGACTACAAACAGCTCGTTCAGTTCTGTGGTGATCCACACGATCGAACTTTCAAGGAACCAGTTGGTCTGAATCGTCATTTTGGTCGAGTTACTGGCCAAAGAAATGCGGAGTGTGTGCCCTGTGGCTTGATTGTTCAACCACAACCTGGGAGAAACATTGTAGCACCTTCAAAGATTGCCAGTCATTTTAAGACAACCACCATTGTAGCAATACAAGGACAACCAGTACAGCAACAGAGCAAACATGCATTTAATGTTGACAACTTTGAAAATTGGGTGTTTGCCTTAAAATTGGAATTGATCGAACGTCCATTATATCTTGAAAAAAGTCTCCAGAAATATGCCAATCATTGGCAAATCACAAGAACAGGAGAAGAGTCTCATTATGAAAAATGTATCACCCGATCCTGTACAACTTGTCCAAAACAACTGAATTTACAATACGTAGAAATCTACAATGGAGTCAGAAAGAGTCACATTCGCATCACTATTAATCAAGTTTTCAAGTGTACCTCCATCATGGTGATCTATTTCTCAACGTGTCTTCTTCACCGATTTTTGAAATACATTGGAGCATCCACCATCATGTACACCCAACGATTTACTAAATGGACGGCGTCGTTTAATGTCAACAGGACAACACACAACACAGGTAAATTATCCTTAACTATTTCACTACAATCTAAATTTACATTTTCGGGACAAAGAAGATGGTGATAACGACTGTAAGCGACTCCATAGAATGATTCCACTATGCTCTACCCTTAGGGAGGACTTGACAATGGGTCAAAACATTGCCCTTTTGCATGCGAATGAGGTCACTTTAATTAGAGCATGCTCACCAGCAGCTGATAAATTTTCTGGAAATACTTTTGAAAATATTTTTTCCACCAACCCTGATGTTTCCACACTTGGAAAAAACAATCCAGGAAAGTTTTTATTGAAACAACAGGAACATGATTCAGGTAAACTAGACTTTTCCTGTCCTTTCTGCAAAACATTGCCTTCAAGTACTGAAGAAATTCTTGGAAATCATCTCATTTTAGCCCATCAGGATGAACTAATTATTAACACCATGATACAAACCGTTTAATCTCTGTTTTTCCCTATGCAGTTTAAATATATGTACAATGTAGCATAATGAATTGTCGTTTTGATAACCTATTAATTTGTTACTGATAATGAGATAGTTTTAGCTTTTTCTTTGTGTTTACACGCATACCTGATATAAAACTAATGTATTATTTCTTACATTGCGTGATATAATGTTCCCTTACAACCTACTGTTTATACAAATAAAATCATACCATGATCCTATACATGTATTTGTATTTCATACTTTGATACTTTATTTACCTAGCTGCTTCAAAAGTACTTAATTTGTGACAGTACTGTGCTAAAGCCATCAGAGTTATATCGGTAAGATTACAACACCCAGATACACAGAGATAATGGATATTAGGACAATTTTGTGCCAATCGTTGAATTGCTTCATCAGTTATAGCCTTTAGTAAAAAAGAAAAAAAAACATTTAAATTCATAGGAACAGCACTGAACTAATGATGAACATTTTAGAGAACAAGAAGAAGAATCAATGATGGACTTACCACTGCTCCTCTTAAATTAACAACTTCTAAGAGTAAACAATGGCTGGCCAAATGGATCACAGCATCATTATCAATAAATGAACCACGGCTTTTGGCAACAAAATGCTGTAGCTTTGAACATCCTGTATAAATAATTTAGTTAACTTAGTTAAAGTAATTCAAAGTTTTAATTATGTAGTTAATAAAACTAGCAGTTTTAAACTACTTACCTTTAGTTAGTACGCCTATACCTAATTAACACCAAAGAACAACATTGAACAATTCAGAATCAATTTTATTACATCAAATTGATGTGATCAAGTAATATGACAGTTGCATGTTGAAAAGTAAATAAATGTGCCTCTGTACCTCTTTCTGTGATACAATCACACCACGAAATATTGATATGAGTGAGATTTGGACAGCCCGCACCTATTGCTGTAAGGGACTCATCCGTTATGTTCGAGCATGAAGTCAAATCTAATCGCTGTAGCTTACGTCCATTTCGACTTAGACATATGCAAGTTCTAAAAAAAGAAGTGAAATCAAGTTTGAATAATAATAAAGAAGAATAAGGGTACATTTTAAATTATGATTTATAATCAATTGGGTAAAGATTTAGACATGAA
>JAQIVZ010001848.1:0-26774 GCA_034700945.1 Arrhopalites spinosus
ATCCCACGGGATAGAAACCAACCCAAGTCAAAAACCAATCGCGTGCTCCCTTTGACTTTTTGTGCTCATCACCAATGCAAGCAGGCAAGGAAAAATAAGCAAAATATTCGCCATTTTATATTTGGGGTCAATTGTAGGTTGGGGGTGTCGTTGGGACTCATAATGTTGACTTGGGTTGGTTTCTATCCCGTGGGATAGAAAAGTGATCAAATCTATCCCACGGTAGAATGAATCCCGTGCTATTTCTACCCTCATTTTGCCCCATACGGCTACCATTTTGTAGAAAATGGCTGCCAGCTGCCACCAGGAAACCATTTCATCAAAAATATGCCCGTGAGATATAATGGTATAGTGGGATATCATGGGATAGTGGGATAGATTTTGTGGGTGATGACAAAATCTACCCCCCTACCCCGGGGGTAGAATCTACCCCCTCTTTTATTTTGTGATGAGTTGGTTGTGGAGGTCATTGGCGGCCATTTTAAACATTATGGCCGACTTGGTGAGTAAAATGGCGCCGAAAACAGGCGGGGGTAGGGGGGTAGATTTTGTCATAATGTACCCCCTCCCTAAAAAAAAGAATAATGTTATTTTGACCCATAGATTTTGCCATTTTGGTCACGTATTTTACTTAATCTGCTGCAAAAAATTATTTATTATATTTTTTCTTTGAATGTACAGGGCCTCACATAACCTCTTCCTTCCCCTCTACAGCCTAAACTACAATTTAAGCATCAGAAAAATTCCAGAGTGTAGAGTTGAGCGCTAAAATTCAAAATTTTGTGGTTTTTTTTAAAAAAGAGGTTTTCAAAAATGTTTTTTTTTGAAGACAGCAAATGTTTTGGTTAACTTTCAAGATAACTATCTGAAAGAGCAGTTAATTTTGCACAAGTCCTGTCAATTTGGAAAATAAAAACTGAAAACTTGGAGTCCTGTGGAAAATTTTGAAGAAAGTCAATTTTTTTCAAAAACGTGTAAAATTTTGATGAAAACTTTTTTGGAAAAAAAACAAGGAATTCCACGTTGTAGGTCATTTAATTCTTGGTGGACTCGTGTAATTTCGACTAATTTGGTTTTAGTTTTGCAATTCAAAAAAACTAAAATCTAAAATAACACCAAAATGAATATACACCTTCTTGGAGTTGGATTTTGATGTTTCATAATTTTATTTTTGAAAATTGCAAACAGTGACCAAATGCTTCCAAACTTTTCAGGTAGGCATAAAATTCAATGGGCTACAAAATCTAGTTTTTACCTTTGTCAGAAAACTTTTTTGCAAAACATTTGGAATTTTTTTCATAAAAAATTAATTTTTCTTTTGCTTTTTTCAAAATTTAATAACGTCAACACTCTTTGACCTGGGTCAATGAAAGTAGGGGTCTAGATGTAGAATTAAATTTGCTACAAAACAATGTTTTTGGAATTTTTCTGATGCTTAAATTGTAGTTTAGGCTGTAGAGGGGAAGGAAGAGGTTATGTGAGACCCTGTACATTCAAAGGAAAAATATAATAAATAATTTTTTGCAGCAGATTAAGTAAAATACATGACCAAAATGGCAAAATCTATGGGTCAAAATAACATTATTCTTTTTTTTAGGGAGGGGGTACATTATGACAAAATCTACCCCCCTACCCCCGCCTGTTTTCGGCGCCATTTTACTCACCAAGTCGGCCATAATGTTTAAAATGGCCGCCAATGACCTCCACAACCAACTTATCACAAAATAAAAGAGGGGGTAGATTCTACCCCCGGGGTAGGGGGGTAGATTTTGTCATCACCCGCCTTTGGACCACAAGGCTCACCCACGTCTAGGCACTCAGAACCATTGCCATCGTGGTCATAACAATAGGCTCTATCTGTAGTTTTCATAATCTCCTACAACAAGATGATGAAGTACGCTTTCATGACCGTCATTTACAATTGACCATGTCGACTCCAAGTAATTTCAGCAATTTCTGAGCGTTTCTGGAAAAATAAAAATGTTATTAAACATTTTGCCGCAATTAAATATTACTTTATTTCTAACGATAAAATTTACCAGTTGAAAACGCCTTTTAAAACAAGGGAAGCGCTACTTTATTATATTGTTGCAATTTCTGGAAGTGTAAAATGGTACATGTGATGAGGTCATTTAAATTTTAATTCTCACAACATTTGCTAGACAATGCTCATGAACAGCGGCATGAACCCCTCTCGACTCCAAATAAAAATCTGGCTTATAAATGCCATCTGCCTCTGAACGTCAGCTTCAAGAAACTAAAAATGGTAAATAAAGTAAGCCATGTATTAATTCCTCGGCATTCAAGTTTGCCCAATAGTTTTCCAATTTAATTGGCAGCACCCTATTCCAAGATACCGTTGGCTTACAGACCCAAAGGCCAAGTGACCTCCATGTTTTATTATGTCTATTTTATTTTTTTTATAAAAACACATAATTAAATATCAGTTAAATATAATCCAAATAATTTACCTAAATAAAATATATTAATTAAAAAAGAGGCTCGTGGTGAATATTTAAGGTGGCCAAAAAAGTAAAAATGTCGCTAAATATTTGATTTGGCTTATGCAATTGCATTCATGTTAAATAACAGTTTTTTTGCATTAAAAAACCATGGGACGACAACGTGCACGGGGTTTATAGCGTGCCTTGCCTGTCCATAATAGTTTTGTAGGGGTTGGACGAGAACCAAAACCTGTTTCGTTCGTGCTGTTACTCTACACTCTGAGTCTTGTACAATGCACACAGGCAAAATTTCAACTTGATAGCCTTGTGGCCCGGTCCACAAGGCTATCAACTGTCCAAAAAATTTGAGCTGGACCATCGTCACATGTAAAATATTTGTTCATTTTGGAACTTTTCTCGAGACAAAGAACAATGCCAGACTACAACACTCTCAATAATTTGCATACACCCATTCCGGTCCATGATGAACCCTTATTTTCAAATTCTACTCCCTGGTGGCACAATTTGGGTCAACGTGGCCACATGTTTTGGCTAAAAGGCGCCGCCATGGCCACGTAAATTTTTCAAATATTTTAATTCAAAAATTGAAATCCATTTTATTTAATCCAATAAATTTTATTGCAATTAGGGCCGCCACCTGTGTCCTGTTCCTGTTGGTTCACATGTCCGCCCCAGTAGATGAAGAACAATTATTAAAAATTGGAGAGCCTATGAAAGATGACAAAGTAAAATTCAAAATACGCGGCTATTTTTTGTAATTGATTTTGCCTTAATTTATTAATTGTATTGTGTGGATAGACAATGGAAGCGGTGAGTGTGATAAATATTGGAACCAAGGAAAGTGGAATCATTGGAATCCTCCGATTTACTCAATCTGCTCTTGAGTAAAGAAAACAAAATTAAATTATATGTGACACTCCACAAGAAAAAATCCTGCACAAATATTTTATCTTGTTAATTAGTTATATATGCTGTATGCATGTTGAAGACGGAAGTTTTAAAATTGGACCCATTTTAATTTTAGCGGTCCAGTCCATATCCACGGGAATATTAGTGGCCTTCCTCCAAACTCAGTACACGGCTTTCACGTCCATGAGAGTGGTGACACGTCAAATTTGGAGAAACCATGTGACTCTGTGGGGAATCATTTAAATCCTGAAAAGGTGGGAAATCAAATATTTGAGTGATCCACATTAAGAATAATTAATGGAGTCTTTTATGAAATTGATAGAAACTTCATGGCGGTCCTGATGACGAGATACGTCACATGGGGGATCTCGGAAATGTGGAAGCGGATGCAAATGGAGTTGGAGTTGTCGACCGTTCCTACGCAAAAATTACATTGAATGGTCCCAATTCAATTGTGGGTCGAGCCATCATGGTTCATCAATTGAGGGATGACTTAGGGAAAGGGGTAGGGGGCTTGAGTCTCCAAAATGGAAATGCGGGACCTCGAATTGGTTGTGGTTTAATTGGTGTGATCAATAAATAAAATGGGATGACTATTTTAACTCATTTTTATGCCACTCTTCCCTACGTAACACACTACATGTTTTACCACTAACCCGTCTACAGATTGTACGGGCATCTAACTTAAATTGCTGGAAATTATTAATCCAGAACTATGGCTCTCCTTAAAAATTTTTATACCTTTCACTTGTGAGAGTTTTTTTAATTCAAAGATTTGTATAAAAAATTTAGAGCTTGTACTAGCACAAGATCACCTTGCGGTTTTCTATTGAAAATGACATTTTCAAAATGTAATGTGACACATTTTATGTAAACTCACAACCCATTTGCAAACTACTATTTCGCCAACACGAGAGTTGAGCAAAAAATATTAAATGGCACTCCAATTAAGGAAAATGAAAACTAAATTGTTATTTTTTTTCTGGAATAAAACATGACAATTTAACTCCCACAATAAATAATTTAAAAGATTATTTTATAATTTTAACTGGCTCATTAATTTCATCCTCATCATCAAAGAATCCTTATCATGTAGGGCATATAAGTTGGGACCATTCTGGAAATAAACAATGACAAAAAATGATAGTGAAGATATGCTGACCAATTGCAGTGTCGTCTTCATCTTGAGACCAGACCCAAAAATTGCCAAAGGGTTTTCAACTCGTCACAATATAAATTGTGCCAATTGACAAAATGGCACCAAATGCGGGGCTTCTAGAGATCATTAATTAATTTCAAAAATATTTTCGCACGTAGAATACTTAGAGTGTCTTTATTAGTTAAGTGAACTATGGGTCTACTTTTACAATAAGTGGCGTTCAAGTCATACAAAAAATTTCATACAAGAAATTAATTTTATTACAAATTCTAACTTAGACTAAAAATTAATTTTCTTTAATTGCATTCAAAAATTTTAAAATAAAGTAACTTTAGTTTTTTAAATTAATTTTAACTTTAAGACACTCAAGCTAAATTCAACATTTGTCAGAATAAAAATTAAGAAGGATATTTTTGTGACTTGTACGCCGTTCATCGAATTTTCTCTCTCGTTGTCGTTGTGCAAGTAAAGGTTGAAATTTAATATGACTTGGTGATTTGCTCTCAAAACGGCACTGCGGGTACAATTTTGCCCGGATAAGTTTTCCAAGTATTACGAGATTTTTTAAATGTCAACTAATTAGCTACTCACCTTGCCCGGGAGAAATTGAAATGAATTACAAAGGCAAAATGTGTGTACATTTCAACGCCTCTTCAATTTAATGCCGCCCATCACCTGGTTCACCTTCAATCATTTTCCAATTTTGTACAGAATTGTAATTCCCCCGGGAGAAATGACGACCGTAACTGGAGTAAATTTTAAACCCCCCTATCCATTTTGATCTTCTTTTTTTCCTTGGCCAACTGAATCTTAAGATTATTAAATTTCTACCCCATTTACGTAGTTCACTGCTTAAGTAAGATGAAATAAAGCCGAAACGAGTAGGGGCAGGGGGGCTTGAAAATAAATGCCGGCAGTTAATTACAATGTACACGGTACTTTTTTAGTGAGCAATTAATCACATGTCTAGAAAATTTGTACACAACTTAATTTTTTAAATTGCCCGTCAAGGCCAATAAGTACTCTTAGTGTCTCTTAGAGAAAGACCACGCTGATAACAAAAAGGATAAACGTAGTTCTATCTCTCTTGACAACTTGGGACTCCAAGGTCACTCTGATAACTTGGATCATCTTGCTGGAGCCTCAAGTGGAAAGTTTTCATGCCTCTAGTCGCTTGTTGGATTCAATCTAATTGTGAATCAATTTAAATATGAAATCTTCAATTTTAATTGTTTTGTTTTTCATTGCCATTTCCCTGGCCAATGGAGCCAGAATTTTGTCCGTCAGTTTTGTCTCCACTAAAAGCCACAAAATAATTTACGAGCCTCTTTTATATGCCCTGGGAGAACGTGGCCACAACGTTACCATTTTGGGTCCCATCAAAAATGTCAACACCAAAAATGTGCGCAATATCCAAACCTACGACCCCGCCGATTTACCCGCTAGAGGAGTGGGAGTTGGTGATTTATTCAATGCTAAAGAATCCGAGAGTTTATTGGGGAACATGTTCTCCAATCCCTTTCTCTGGTTCTTCCCATTGATGGAGGGCGCCTGCCACATCAACTACCAGCTGGACATGATTAAAGATCTTATGAAGGAAGAAACATTTGACGCGATTATTTTCCCGCCGTTGTGGAATGACTGTATTTATGGCCTCATTCACAAATTGAATACCACCACAATCCTCATCAGCCAAATGGCTCTGATGCCATGGTGGGTGATGGAATTCAATTATTTCCATCAAAAAGTAGCCATATTTATTGAAAATATTGAGTTTTTATTGAAATAGGCTGTCCGTAAATTATAAAGCCACTTTAGCGACCAACAAAAAATCGCGGAAAAATTAATTTCCAATTAAAACAAGAATTAAATTGTATTTTCCGGAATATTTTTGCAGGGTAGCGACTGATTTGGGTACTCCAACTTTTTCTGCTTTCACTCCCCTCCTTTATTATGGACAGCCGGCAGATATGAATTTTTTTCAGAGGACTGGAAACTTTCTAGGAATCATGTACTTTCATGCCGTTCTCCGCTTTTTCTACTTTCCCCGAATGGAAAGCATTTATCGAAGCTACTTGGGTCAAGACATTCCATCTATACGGGAAATCCAAAAAAATGCCAGTTTGGTTCTTGTCAACAGCCACATCAGCTTTAACCCCCCGCGCCCTCTCTTGCCTGATATCGTAGAGGTAATTTGATTTCATTTTGAATACATTTTATCTACCACTTTGTGTAGACCGTCGTTAGTAGAAAGAACAAAATTAAACTGTTAACATTATACAGGTGGGTGGGATGCATTTGAGACCTGCAAAACCAGTGCCAAAGGTAATTCCCGTTAATTAATTTAAAATTCCAATTTTACTTTTCAATTTTTTGTTTTAGAATCTCGACGACTTTTTGAGCGGGTCAGGCCCGGAGGGCTTCATTCTTTTTAGTATGGGCTCCTTCCTCCAGTCGTCTGGCATGCCAGAAAAACATCGCAAAATTTTTACTAGTGTCTTCGGAAAATTAAAACAGCGCGTCATCTGGAAGTGGGAGACAGAAACAATGGAGGGGAAACCAGACAATGTCATGTTGAGCAATTGGTATGAAACAACTTAAATTAAAGTCACAATATTTAAATAAAGCCGCCTTTTTTGATTGCAGGCTCCCCCAACAGGATGTTTTGGGTCATAAAAATATACGCCTTTTTATTACTCATGGAGGATTCGGGAGTACTACAGAAGCCTTGTACGAAGGCGTGCCCTTAGTGGGTATTCCCATGTTTTCTGATCAAGGTACAATTACGCCATTTTTTATTCGTCCCACGTGACCAGTAAAATTTAAAACTTTTTTTATTAGCGTCGAATATGAAGCAAGCAGAGGATTTGGGATTTGCCGTTCAGCTGAGATTTGAACAACTCACAGAACAAGATTTATTGGCAGCCATTACGAAAGTTTTGAATGATCCGGGGTAAATAAAAATTCAGAATTTTTACAGATTTTGTGAAAATTGGCCAACTTTTGTTTCTCAATTCTAAACTTTTTTGTCTTTTATTTTTTTAGATATAAAGAAAAGGCCCAGAAATTATCGGGCATTCTCCGCGATCAAGTGGACGATCCCCTCCAGAGGGCTTGTTACTGGGTTGAGTATGTTCTCCGCCACAAGGGGGCAACACATTTAAGATCGGTTGCTCGAAATTTAAATTTCTTTGAATATTATTCACTTGATGTAATTGGTTTCTTGGTTGTGATTTTGTTGGGGGTTGTCTCATTGCTTGTTGTAATGATGAGAAAAATTGGGCAAAAGATTTTTGGCGGGAAATCTGAGGGTGGGGTGAGGGTCAAGTCTTCAAAAATGAAGAAGCAATAAATAAATAGCAATTTGATTGAACAGTTTGTGTTCAAAGAATAATTAAAAGTTTCTACTCCTTCATACTTTGCATTTTATTTTACCTACATTTGTAATGGCGCAACCATGAAAAAGCGAACAGCGCAAAATTATAGCATGAACATTAATATTTACATTGATTCTATAACTTATGACATTAACCCACTTCGCTCCATTTTTAAACCAGCCAGATAATGCAAGTTCAAAAAATTTAAAAAACCCCACCATTTATGTCCGGAAGGTTATGAGTAAATTGCAGCTTTTGGTGACAATAAAATCCATGAAATTGGGCGTCGAAATCCTCTCAAGCGTGTGAAAATTCCCCACCTTGACCCCCATATTCGGCACTGACCTCATCTTCCTCTCCATCTCCTTCCTCATCCCCTGATTTTCCCCCAATCGGTGACTTCCGTATCCCGCCAAAATTAAAATGGTTTCCACTTTAATTCGCTTGAAGTTCATTGGGATAATAAAAGCCTTTTCGTAGCTGATAGCAAAAAATATGATGACATCCCCCGCCGCCAGATAGCACATCAAGCCAATTAGCGGATATTCATCAAATATTTGAAGCCCAAAGACCGGCAAAATGGTGGCGAATGTTATGCAAAGTAATTTCCAACTGAAAATAATTTGTGAATTAATTAAGTTAAATAATTCGATTGATATTTGAATTTCCCGCAATCTTCTATACGCCACTTGAATCCCATTTAAGTTCTGTAGACCCAAATCATTTCGGTTTCTAGACAAAAAAATGATTTTATTTACAAAAATGATTAATTATTAAAAATAATTATTATTAATGTAAGACCTGCAGTTACCTTTGGGGACACAAGATGGCGTTGCAGTCAGTCAAAATTTTGTCAAAAAACAGGAAATGAGGTAAAAGTCCAAAAAATACAATCGAGACAAAATAAAAAAGTAAAAATGTCTCCAAAATGGTGAATACAAAATAAACCGCCAAACTTTGATGGTCTGCGAGAACCATCCAATAGAGGAGCTGAGGTCGCGTTGAATCTGACAAAACAATAATCAGGAAACTCAAAGTTGAAAAGGGAGCCAGAATTGGAAAAGTCGCGGTTAAGAGTTCTTGGAGGGAATATTCAAAAATGCTTCTTGTCCTCAGTCTCCTATTCTCAAATACTCCGCCATCTTCATTTACTTTTGAGCGGGAACACCACAATTTTGAAAATTTAATCAAGTCAGACCATATCATTTTATAAAATTCTTTCTTTGAAATTGTGCGGCCATGGCCGTGACAGGAATTTTGATGACCCCGAAAAACGTTGTCCAATGATTTTTTACCGCCTTTCGACACAAAAAATAAATTAAAGATGGCGACGGTGACATTTGGCCATGAAATGAAAAGAATTGAGCGCCAAAAACAGGCCATGGTGGCCACTGAAGCGTAAATTCCATGGACGACAATTTGTGGGATAAATAATTTTGATTTTGGCTCCATAAAAATAAATTGTACAAACCGGAAATTGACAAATAGACAATGAATTGAAGATAAAATGTGTAAAATGTTCCACACGAGATGACGCCATCTCTTTTCATGTACCCTAATTATCCCACAATTAGTGTCAACTTGAATAGGTAAAAAATTGAAAAATGAGCAAATTTTCAACGTGGTGAAATTAAATCGGGCTTCTTGTTTTGTCAACATTTTTCAAATTTTTGAGCACTTTATTTAAAATGTGTGGACGATGAATGTGTCCAAGACAGGGTGACCACCTGTCTCGAATTAGCCGCGACAGTCCCGTAATTAATGCCAATTTAACCCAAATGTCCCGTAAATTGTCCACGGACAAATAAAACAAAAGAAAAGTAGGAGAAAGTGACACAAATGTTGAAGGCTTACAAAAAGGGGACTGGGATTTGACCAATACATTTAAATTAAAACAGCAGACTGTTTAAATGTTCTTATATTTAATTTTTTAGGTGGGGGTGCGGCTGATACTTTTGGGGGGTTTTACGGTATGCCGGGGGTGCGCGGGAGTGCGATTTAGCAACTCCCTTTTTTGTGTAAAAAATTTTTTAAAAATTTCCCGGATTTTGACTAGCCTGAGGTGGTCACTCTGGTCCAAGACAAATTTTACTTGTGAAATGTCTTTCAAACTCTTTTTTGTCCTTCTGAAAAGACAGGGCTACGGAATGGAATTGACTTGTAATTAAATATTTTGTTGTAATCAAATTAATGACTGTGACTTTGGTCAATGAACGTACAATTATTTTTCCAGGATTGGAATGACAAACACATTTTGGTTTATTTTAATTAACTAAAATTATGCCACTTATTTTAAATGCTCATATACATTTGAATTACCGTATAACTCTAATCACCTTTTGTATTTATTTTCTGAATTACAATAAAATAGAATTGATTGTATTTTATTGGTACTCAGGTTTAGTATTCACCTTCAAAAATAGAGCAGAAATAAACTATTAATAATTAAAATCACATTCTTAAATTAAGGGCAATTTAATAGTAAAGCATATCTGTCTATAGACCAAATTTTGTTTCTATATACTCCAGTCTAGGAAATTCCAAGAATTCTAGTGAAATTCTAGACCATTGACATGTCCTTGCGTCATTATAACTAACTAATTTGAATTGAAATTAATTCCTGTTGAACTATAATATCTAATATAATCACAATAGTAACAATAGATTAACAACAATAAGCTACAACTATTTAGGAAAGCTTAAAATATTTTAGTAAAGAATTGTGTCTGTATTACCCAGCCCCTATTGGCTAGCTATCCATTTTCATAGCAGGGACAATAAAATTTTTTCCTCTCACTTTGACTGTGGGATTTTGTCCTTGTGGACTTGAATGTCCTCTATTCATTTTAATCAGTTTCATTCTCAAAGCTCACTCAAATCAATTAATTGCTCTTGTCTTTTCAGTCACGCTAAAAATGCTTGTGTGAACTTGTGTCTAATGATTGTTCATGTCTGAGTGATGTTTAATGATATTCAGTAAATTAATTTAAAAACGACGGTTTCCAGTTTAACTGACATTTACAATATTTGGTTTAATAAAAGTTTATTGCTACGTTTGCCTCACATTTGAGACAACTAGATTGATACGAAGACTCACCGCGAATTAAATTTATTGGTTAATTTAAAAGTTGTAGACAATTAATGGACATGTGTATTAGTTATAAGCCATGACATGACACTTTAATAGTTATCCTAATTCAAGCGAGGCCATGCACACACCCCTCTCTTCCTCTCCTTGGGAAAAATATCATAGGGTGTAAATGCCAAATGGCCTTGAATTCAAGGTTATCTCTTATTTATCTTTATCCCTGTCCTTATACCTCCAGCTAGACAACTCATCTATAATTAACAGTTTTAAACTGTTTGTCTAGTTTGTGAAACATTTAATCCATCCTCCAGTTTGTCATTCACTTCCCAACGATTTGACAAAATGGAGAAAATTGTAGAAGGCGAGTGGAATGGCTTCACATTTCGAAGGGCCCTGCCAAGTGACGAAGAGGCCCTTGCCCTTTTCATGCGACACCATTACTTCCCTCATGAACCCCTTACCATCCTCATGGGCTTCTCTGAAGAGCACGAGCGCGACATTCGAAATTTGTGGACCACCTTCTTTGACCACCAACTCAGTTTCTTGGCCACTGACAACGAGTCGGGCGAGGTAATTTCAAAATTCATGTTTTTCAAAAATGACCCACAAAAAATTGGGGAATGTTTTCAGATTGCTGGAGTTCGATTTATTTTCAATCACAAGAAAGACATGGACTGGTCCAAATTTGACTTTCGCTCACCCCAGACGGCCTGCCTTTTGAAATTAATGGACAAGTTGGACGCCAACAATAATTTTTTTGAGCAGTACAAAATTGAGAATTACGCCCATTTTTGTTATACGGCCGTCCATGAACAATTTCGACGGAGGGGATTGGTCACTGAAATGTACAACCGGGCCATTCGACTCTGTCGAGATCAAGGTCTCATTTTTTTGCAATTAAATTGAACCGGAAAAGTTTTAAAATGGTTGGAATATTTTCAGGATTCTTTTTAGCCACGACTTGTTTCTCCAATCCATTTTCGAGAAAGGCGGGCGCCAAGGCGGGACTTGTAGAACGTTCAAGAATTAATGTCATGGACGTCAAAGATCAAAATGGGGAGCAAGTTATAGCCAACGCCACCGCCGAACATATTTTCAGCCGTGCTGTCTACATTCTTTAACTGGGGCGTAAAAATATTGTCAAAGTTCAAAATAATTCACACAAATTAAATGTTCAATGAATTAAATTAATTAAATCATTCTCATTGATGACAATAAATTTTCAAAAAACCACATAAAACTTTATTTAATTTTTAATAATTATTTAAAAATGTACAATTAAAATTATTATTATTTGTTATTTGTCTTTGCAAATTAAAACCACAATCCCCATTCAAACCCCCATGACCCATTTAATTGGCACTGCGTTCAATAAATTTGACCCGAAAGTCTTTCGGTGACAAAGTGAACCCAAAAACGCCCATCGTGTCAACCGGAGGGTCCTCTTTGGGAAACTCGACGGTAAAATTTTGAAAGAGTCCCGTAATAAACAGAAAAAGTTCATCCATTCCCAAAGTGAATCCCAAACACATTCGGCGACCTTTTCAACCAAACAATAATTATTAAAATATTTTTAATAATCAAAAAAGGACAAAATAATTGTCAAAAAAATTTACCTGTTCCAAAAGCAATTGAACTCTCCCGCTTCTTATTTTGAGAATCTTCCTCAAGAAATCTTTCGGGGCGGAAAACTTCGGGATCTCCCCAGAAATCCTTGTTATACAAGACAGAATATTGATTGGCCATGACCATAGTGCCCTTGGGAATATGGTAGCCTTGAAGGTCAACGTCTTGCATAGTTCGACGAAACATTCCCCAGGGGACCAAGGCGGAGTAGCGATTCAATTCATGAATTAGGGCGTCTGTGTAAGGCATATTGGGGCGGTCATTTAGGGAGGGGATTCGACCTTGACCCACGACTTCATCTATTTCAGCCTGTAATTTCTGTTGAAGATCCGAATGCGACGCCATTAGAAGGATCAACCAACTCATTGACGTGCCAACTGTTTCCGCGCCAGCTATGAAAACATCGCCAAAGGAAATTGGCTGCCAATCATCTGAAATATTTAAATATTTTAAAATACCGCCAACATTTTAGATTTATATTTTGGACTGACTCTTTTCATAGAAACTGGAAGTGGGATCTGTAGTTTCGGCAACTTTATCAAAGTAAGCATCCGTCACGTCCCTCGGTTGACCTCTGACCCAAGTCTTTTTCCTTTCGAGGAGTTTGGGCCTCAAAAATCCTTGAATTTCTCTGAAAACGGCCACTTTTTCATCATACCCAGAAGCCTTTCCCATGTAAGTGCCAATCCAAGGGAGGAACATGGACAATTTATTCAAAATGGAGTCTGAGTTGCAAATTCTAAATTGGAAAATCAAAATATTAATTAAAATAGTCCAGTAAAATGAAGGGAGGGGGGGAGGATTTTAAACTTACTGGTCGCTGATGAGGAAAGAAAAATGATGAATTTGTTTGTCGTCCATCTCAAAACGTTGACCAATGAGCATGGAGCAAAGGCAGTTTATGACGGGGACGCTGAACATGTGATTCACACCAACTGGTTGACCTTTGTGACCTTTAATGCTTTCAATGATGGCCAGTAATTCATCTTGAATTTTACTCTCCATTGAGTTGCGCCCCATCCCAAAATCACGGAGACTTTTCAAAACAAATTCCCGCTGTTCCAAATGACCCGAGGTGTCTCCGTATGTGATGCCTAAAAATTTTTTTTTTTTTTTTTTTTCGAAATTGATGGTTCTGTTATTGTGAATTTTTTTTAGAATGGAAATTGATGATAAAATAAATGTCGGCGGTATTTTTAATGTTGTCTACCTTTGCCACCAGTTCCATCCAAAAGCCATTGAATTTGACCACGGCCAGAAAAAATGGGAGAGTTGAAGGCTTGTCGCATTATTTTTCCATCACTGATAACCACCGTTCTACAATACAAAAAAGACAAAAACATTTTTTGAAACTCCCGCTTGCGACTTTGGAATGCAGCTCATTGGATTAAAAGAGTATGAAAATTACTGAAAGCTGCCAAGTTGAAGAGTCATAAGAGGTCCATATTCTTTTGACCACTTGTCCACGACTTTGTGGGGTTCCGCCCCGAAAAGGGCCAAATGACCCAAAATGGGTGGAGCCCATGGTCCTTTTATTATGAATGCAAATTAATTACATAAATTGGCTGAAATAAAAAATAAAAGTACCTGGGGGCATTGACTTGAGTGTCTTGAGTTTTCTCCTCTTGATAAAATAAACGACGAAAAAGAGGGACGCAAGAAGGACACAAACTTCGATCAACATGATTAAAATTTAACTAAGAAAACAAGTTAAAATAAAAGTTAATCTCTGGACAAATTGGCGAACATGAATGAGTTCCCAAGAACAACAATACAATTTGTAGACCCGAATTGTTGTAAATGACCATGGAAAATCGTGGTCCGGCAAGTTTTTATCCGACAAAAAACTGGTCAATGAATTGGGCATCGTCATGTTGAGCAAGGACATCCACTTTTTTGGTCATTTACCCTTATTTTGTTTTGATGAATTTGCAATTTGTATTCAGATTAGCACCTTGCTTTGCTTGTATAAGACGAAAAAATGCGATTAATTTATTTGGCATAATTCAAGGCCACACTCCACAACATTCAAACAATTTTTTTGGATTGCATTTTTTGTTGTTTTTCTCAGCTTTCTTTGTTGAACCATTAATCAATAGACATTTTTTAATGCCAGATTGAATTCTGTTTGAAAATTTTAGCAAAAATTGATGCATAAAAAATTGGTGAACCTCAACGCCATTAATTATTTTTTGCTCTGTTGTCTCCCAAAAAGCCAGTAGAAGCATCCTGTTCAATCCAGGCCTGTAATAAGTACAGTGTAGTTAACTGTCACAAATAAATTTAAAAGGCTTTTTCATTTAATTTCCTTCATTCCCAAAATTTTTAAAGTTTTTATTTATTTTTTTTAAAAAAAAGAGCACAAGTTTTTCCCTTTGATAAACATTTCATCAAGTAAAAAATAATTTAGTAGAATAATTAATTGTCAACATAAAATTAAAAATTAATTATTACGAAAATTAGTAATTTACCCACCATTAAATACTAACATTTAAAAATTATTTTATAAAATAATCATTTTTAACTATATAGTTAAATTCTACAATATAAACTATAACGTTGATAATTATTACAATTTAACATTGAATTTTAATTTATTTAAAAAAGAATTTTTTAATTTAAAAAATCTCTCGTTAATTTTCTTGTTGGTAATTCTTGTTCTTTTGTTATAATTATTTTTGTTTGTTAAAATTTTAAATTCTTGTTTAATTGGTTATTAGTTTTTTTTCAAATGGACTAAAAACTACAAAGATTTTTCATTTTAATTGAGCATCAATATAATTATTTCATTTTAATAATAATGACATTCAAAAAATCTAAAATCTAATTGTAATTTATTTATTATTATTTTTGGAATTATTATTATTATTATTTTTTAAAGACAATTTAACAGACAGTTAAAATGGAACATTATTTTGTAATAATTTAAGTATTTTTTTGCAATTTGAAATTGTCCAAACATTTTTTTTTTAATTTTTAGTAAAAAGACATTTTTTTGCAATAGTGCAAAAAACATTAAAAGCGGAGAGGAATATTTTTTTGGCATTATTGCTCGTCTCAATTTTTTTAAATTGTAAATATTTAAATTGTTTTAAATTTAATAGGAATTTAAAATTGTCATGAATTATTTTCATAATTTTTTTGGAGGAGGAGGGAAGACCAAACGCTGTTTGAGCCTCACCATTATTTTTTCATTTTAATTTAAAAAACTTTTTTTCGTTCCCTTTGTTGACGATGGCAGTGGCAGGTCATGATCAGGTTCTTGCTAGGTCATAGTGGCCTGCTTCTCTCTTGACCTACAAATTGACACACAATTTATTCGGGGACATTGACCTCATTTACCTGGACAAGGGAACTAGATTGGGGATTGTACCTGATAGCGCCGCTGGTGGCAACAACAGGAAGTACAGGAAGCGGGAAAAGTTGAAGGCGTTGAATTGGCCGTGGGTGACGGTGGGGGCGTTGGACTTCCATTAGTTATTGGCAATTTCAATTGAGACTTGTCCCCCTTTTCAGGTATCTCCACCTCGACGAATTCTCGTTCCTACAATTTCCAAATACAATTAAATATCTTGTTAAATTGTAAATTAAAAGTTAATTGTAATTACGGTAATGTCTTCTAAGCAGCGGAGGAGATGATGATGTTGCATTTCAAAAATGTTTTCTTTTTCACCGCTCTCGTCCACTTCCATCCCCGACTCCTGTGCTGTCAATTTTGCCTCTGCTGCCTTCTTCTTCCGTACAAATGCCGCCCCTGACGCCGCTTTCCCTCGCTCTATTCGAGCCTCCCGCGCTTTCTGTTAATTTTCAAAAAAGTTGTAATTTAGGCTTTTAATTAATTTTCGAATCTCTGAATCAGATTAATTGCAAATGGCGTTCAAGTGGAACAAAAATAATGAAAAGTTTATTGACCTTTTGTGATTTTCGCTTGTCAGTTTGCTGACTTTGAGAATAAATTCGACTGAAATTGGATACAATGACCGGAACTGGAAGGGCAATGACCAGCACTCCGCTCAAAGAACAGACGCCCCCAACAACTTTACCCTAATTATTTAATATTTTGAAAATTAATTTTGATTTAAAAATGGAGGAAAGGAGTAAATTAACAATTAAATTACCAAAACAGTCTTTGGTACAATGTCGCCATATCCTGAAAAAAATTCAAAAAATAATTAGAAAATAATGAAAATAAATTGGAAAATGGAGGATTGTTGAAAAGGGGGGTTACCGAGGGTGGTCATGGTGACGATGGTGTACCAGAAAGCGGCTGGAATGGAAGTAAAATCGTTGCCTTCTTGAACATTTTTCTCAGCGTAAAAGAGAACCGTGGCAAAGATAATGATTGCCATTGCCAAGGAAAATACCAAAAAGCCCAATTCTGATGCACAACTCCGTAGTGTATGCCCTTCATTTTCATTATACTCCAATTAATTTCTTAATTTCAATTAAACTTTCCTTCTTTTTTAAAAATGCTTACCCAAAATACGCAACCCAGAAGAATGACGAGCAAACTGAAAATTAATTGACAATTTTTTAAAAATATGGAATCATTGTAAATGGATAAAAATAATTTGGGACTTTTTTTACCTTAAAAATTCGGAAGACGCGGAAAACCCGGAGCGTTGTCACAGCCCCACTGACGTCATCTGTGAAAATAAATTGCAATTAATTATGTGGATTTGGAAATGACTGTAGGGAGATTGGGTTGGAGAGTACCGTTGTCGGGTAGAACGAGGCTGATATAGAAAGGGAGAACAGCAAAGACATCGAAGACGGACATGGCGCTTCGAACGAATGACCACCGGTCCGGAGCCGCAAATAAGCGGAGCAGGTACTCCGCCGAAAATATCATTACACAAGCCGTATCTGGAATTTAATTTAAAGTTAATTGGATTTGACTGATGGGAAGTTTGGGGGGGGGGGCTTACCCAGGCACGAAAATGCGGTTTTGTAGCGTTCACCACAGGAGACGGTCTCACTCTTCCCAGGTAATTGTCCACAAGACACTGTTTCTCCCGCATTAGCCATGACCGATATGGCTATAAAAAAACCGGTAACGTAATAAATAACAAGGGCTGCTGTCGACGTGTCGGGCTTTTCTGTTTTAAAAAAATTATTGAAATAAAATTAGGAAACATTTTGAAATTATCATATCAACCGTTGAAAATTATTTCCGATATTAAATTTGGCTGTAAAGTGTTTTCGTTTCTCTCAATTCTAATTAATAGTAAAATTCTGTACTTTCAAAAATTAAATGTAAAATTCACGAAATCACTTGACACTGTTGTCAATAAATTATAAATTCAGCCGTGAATAAAGGTTGCCCTGGGGCTTAAATTAATTTTAATTAAATTATGATAAATTAAGGTAGATTTGGAGTTAACATACGTTAATATATAAGTACTTTATGCACGCGAATGTTTGCGTAAAAGTCTGCGTGCATGTCAACTCTAAATCCACCTTTAATTTTGCCGTTCTTTTACTTCTAAATGGTATATAAATATCATTCTAGTCTACAAATAAGTACTGGGGAAGGTGTTTAATTCAAATTATTAACGAATGATTTCGTTGACCACATTCATTTCTTTTCCCCATTTATAATTTTTGTCATGTCAAATTTGTTACCTAATGGCAAGATTCAAAATTGAAAAGTTAATTATTGCATTCGCTTTATTTTTCATTTCATTCAATGCCGACAACAAAATGAAGCATACATGCAGTTTTAGCTATCCTTGAAGCAAGGTGGGAGCGAGACGAGTTTAAAATTTCGGGTTTTTTTCGGTAGGGATTGATTTATTTTGTTTTAAATTACTTAACTCAACAAAATTAAAGTTAAAAGTGCTGGGAGTCTATCATACAGGTAAAATATTATTATAATCTTTTGATTTTTAATCCAATATTATTCTTTTTTATACCTTAAATAGTTTAATTGTGTGCCTTGTCCAATATTTGGATTTTCATCAAACTTTTTGCATAAAATAGTCGTAATATTATTAATTGTCATTAAATGATAATATTTTTAAACAGCAACTGGCAATGGTCGATAAAAGGAGCAGAGATTCTTGGTAAAATATTTTGAAAAGCATTACGATTGAGATGGTGATATTATAATTCAAAGAGTCTTGTTATTAAATGATTTGTGATTATTTTAGGACGGATTTTCATGTTCAAAAATTGTGTGAGATGTATTCATTTATTACGGACGAATTAAAAGAAGAGGTCGACGATTTTCAACAATTTTTGAACGAGTTGATGAAAAAGGACAAGGACAGTATTGTCAAATCGATTCATCGTCTCACCAAAATTAATACAATTCTTTTGGACGATTTTGCGGATTATATTTTAAATGTGAGTGCTCGCGTTTTGTTTTAGACGGCTTGCATTGTATTATTTTCGTGAAAATATTTTGATGAGTAAAATGAGTTGATTTTTAATTTAATTAGCCACCTGAAAATGATTCAATTTCCATCAAACTTTCCAAAGTCGATTTGACTGCTCCAATCCTTGTCACGACAGTGTCAGAAGCTTCAAGTGCTCATATAGTTGTTCCAAATTTATCCTATGATGATATCATGGAACAATTATTGGTAACTACGAAATTATTATTTTATCATTTTAATTGGCGTTCAAGTCTAAAAATATTATTTTGAATTTTAATTAATTTTAAATATTATTATGCTTTAGCCTTAAAAATGTTTTGATTAAAAATTGCCAAAATTGCAATTTTCTGAATTTCAGAAGCAACAATGGGTCCAAGACGTCAAGAAAAAAATTCTAAATGTCAAAACTATATTTCGTGAAATGGGACTTGAGCTAGTACTGCTGACTGGAGCTTTGCGTTGACAGAAAAAAGTGCAAGCTTCAACTATTCAGCATGGGATGGAGACTTTAATAAAATTGTTGTATTTCTTGTCTGCCCTTGAATCTTTTGGTGTCAATAAAATGGAAGACTTGGTCGGTGACATTCTTTCAATTTCAGCTTTTTCAGCTTCAGCAATTTGAGCCCCTTGCCGCCAGCCGGCAAGGTTGATTTTCTAAGACTGTTAAAAACTTTAATTGCAATTACCTATTTTTGCTAACAATAATAAAGCCCCAGTTCAAATTTGTGTCTTATTAAAAAGAATAAATTTCGTGCATTCGATTGGTGTATAAAATAATTCACCTGTGCTACTTTTAAAAGGTGTAAAATGGAATTTAGTTTTTCCTGTTCAACGTCAAAGAAATTCCTTACGTTAAAATGAGAATCAAAGGCAAACCAGCCCCATGACTAACTCCTAATCTTCTTAAAATGATAGTAAATCGTGATAAATTAAAAGTGTTGCATTCAATGTACCAAAAGAAGCTTTGTACTCTATTTTAGAGAAATGTAATTTTTTGACAGTGTCTGAAGGACTTAAATATTATTCCTTTGTGCAAATGTTCAAGTTCCTAAAATTTCCATCGAATTCATTACATTTTGATAGAGTATTTAATTTTAAGTTCAAAGGTCACTCTCCAAGATTTATTAATAAAGTTGAGGTCCCAAAATCTAACTCTTGTACCTTTAACAGAAGTTTAAAATATGGATTTACTGCTCTTTGGAATGACCTCCCGAATGTATACCGTAAATTAAATGTTTCAGTGGAGTTATTTAAAAACGATATTTCTAAGTATATAGTCAAGCTAAGAAAGAAAAATAATTAATTGTGACTTGTGAAATATTTAATTACATTTTATTCTTATTTAATATTTTTTGTATCATTTGAACAAATTTATTGACCAACTATTCATGTTTTTATGTTGTCCGATAATTGAAAACATTGAACTCTAGTGTCCTGACTCTATTGTAAAATTATTATTCTTGACAACTGAATAAAATTAAATCAAAATCAAATCACACACGTCCGTTCAAAAATGTAAGAAAAACCCCATAATCCCATTAGAATGGCATCATTATGAGGTAATTTGCAAAATATTTTTTAATAATATTTCATAGTAAAGTTGACGAAATGTAAACCGATTTTTTACAGAAAATTCTCAATAATGAAAATGTGGTCAAAATATTGGGTCCCGGATTTGACGCCGCCACCAAGAAAATAGAAGAAATCACAGGTCAATGTAATCCCGTGTCTGAGAAACATCAGCTCATTAGTACTGAATTATTTGGTAAGTTTTTCGACAAATCAACTCATGAAACTAAAATAATTGACATTTAAATTATTGCAGAATGTAGATTGGGCCAATCATGTTGAGGCAGATTATGTTGGAGCCAAGGCCATTTTGAAAAATTTGGGATTGGAAATTATTTTGCTGGTTCGTGTCATTCGGAGACCAAAAAAAGAAAGTGGAGCACTGTTATCGGTGGGGCTTCAAGCCATTAGTAGCAAAATTTATAACCATGAAAAGTTGAAAGAGCTGACCATACGCCAAAAAAGAGACTTTGGAGCGCTTGTATTATCCATCTCTGCAACTTCCGTACGGAAATTTAAAGATTTTGACGACGTCGTCCCGCAAGAATATTGCCCCGTAAGTTGAACAAATCATTTGTTCAATTATTTTGAAAATTAATTTCATATTTTTAAACAGATGGTCATGAAAACCCCGGGACTTGTGAAGCTACTTGGTCCAAATTTTGATTATGCTCAATTTGAGTGGAACCAAATTACAGGCAGAAATCTGACTTGCCCACAGCCCCTGTCAGACGAAAATAAATTAATCTTTGAGCGGATTCTCGTATGTTAATTAAATATCTTTTTTAAATTTTGAAAATAAATACTAATGATTAATTGCATTTTAGAAAATGGACTGGGTGGTCATTGTGGAAGAAACTTTTCCGGGGTCATTGGATTATTTGCAAAAGTTGGGATTGGAGTTTGCTCTACTTTCATGGGCATTACGATCCCATTCCAGTTCCGACCATACATTTCTTCGTCCTGGACTCCAGGCCCTCATTTTTCAAGTTTACGACAAACAAATGCTCAAATTTGTGCTGAATGAAATGAACAAGCTACATTTTCTTTCAGCTCTTTTTCAAGTCGATGAGCGGACTCTTTATACTTATAAAGTATTAAGACGGGAGTTAACTCGACTCGACTATTGTGTGAGTGGCAATAATTTATTTTAATTAAATTAATTTGAAGGAGGTAATTTAATTAAAGCCTTTTTTTAGTCTATTTTGCACAAAAAATCGATTGTTCAAGTTTTGGGACCGAGTATTGAAGTTGCTCTGACCAAATTGAAAGAAATTACTAGTAGACAAGATTTATCAATCACAAAACCACCCCCTGTAATTAGCAAAAATTTTTGACCAGCTTCGGCTCTAATTATATTTGCTATCATTTGCGAAATTTTGAATTTATTTTTGTCATTTTTCTAGGTTCCCTTCAATCCAAGACGTGGAATTGCTAATTGGCCAAAACCCAATGTCTTGGATTACCGTCCTGCTGTGACTCTTTATCAAGGAGCAAAAGTCGGACTACAATCGAACTGGAAAATTATTTCAATGAATATTAATGGCATCAAAAATGCCATAGAAGTAATTCTTTTAAAAAACAAAAAAAAACAAATTTTGAGATTGCTCAAAAAATTAAAGACTACTTTTATTCTTAATCTTGTTTTGGTAGAGAGGAATTCAAACTTGGATCAGTGTAGAGCAACCTGACATTTTTTGTGTCCAAGAACTTTGGACTAGTCTAAAAACTGTTCCACCAAACCCATTTACAAACTATTACTCAAGTTTCCATGTTTCTACTAGCAAACCAGGTTCTCATGTGGTTGGAATTTTTTCAAAATTAAAGCCCCTAAGAATTATGAAGGGATTCCCCAACGACGTGAATGACCCGGAAAATGTTTTGGAGGAGAAATATAAATTTAATAGAGAAGGTCGACTAATCACAGCAGAATTTGGAGACTGGTTTATTGTTTGTTGTTGTGAGTAAATGATCTTAAAATTAAATAATTCATTTTACGAATAATGGACTGACAAGTTTATAAACTTTATAACTCTTTTCTAGATTCACCCAATTCGCAACGAGCTATTGACGAAGATGGGAAATTGACCATTCCAGTCAAAATTGCATCTGGCGAACGAGCCCAATTTGATTCATTTTTGTTGTCGCATGTAAAAGATTTGGAACTCAAAAAACCAGTTATTCTCGTGGGGGACTTGAATGTGGTCGACATGTCGTTAGATGGTGATTTGAATAATTGCTTTAATATAATTTTAAAGTATGAAATTGTGGCAATTTTTGTTTAGTTACACGACGATTTGTCCCAAACAAAATTAAAGATTTGTCGAAAATGTTTTGGTGTCATAAATGTAGTGATTGGCGTTATAACAATAAACGTTTTAATTGCAGAGTCATCCCTTGATGACGTCACTCCAGGAAAGACCACAACGGAGCAAAGGGCATTTAAGAATTTGGTCACCCAAACGTCGTTAGTGGACTCTTTTCGTTAGCTGTACCCAAAAGAAAAGAACCCATTTACGGCTTTTTGGTCTGCTGAAAGTCGAGCAAAGAATGTTGGCAATCGTCTGGATTACGTGCTAGCTTCCAGTAAATTAATGCCAAAAATTCTTGACTGTCTGAATCAAGTTCAGGTTTGGGGCTCCGACCACAGTCCCGTGATTTTGTTTATGAAAACATAAAATTGTTAATCATTAATTGTTTGTTGTCTCCTCCCAAAATTAACTTTTCAAATGTTTGTACCTATTTTTAAATTATATGAATTCAGTTTGTACACCGTGACGCACACTATTAGTTAACGCTAATTTTATGTTTTAATTCATATTTGGATGATAAATGTTTTTTACGTAACACAGAAGTGTACGACGCGTTTATATTTTGTTCATTAGTTTGTCTAAATTGTTGGCAATAAATAAACATTGCGTTTGCGAATTAATTTCTTTTTGTAAACCTATTCCTCATTTTATGATTTCATTGACCACATTTAATTCATTTTTCCCCATTTATAATTTTTGTCATGTCAAATTTGTTACCGAGAAGTAAGACCAGCTATAACTAGTCAAAAATTTTTTACCGAATGCACGCCACATAGATTGTTTGATGGTGACTTTTTCCATGGGTTTGCCAGTGTCCCCTTCCTCGCATCGTTGTCCCTTGTCATCCGAGAGACGTTCTGTGTTTTCTCTTTTTCGGTCCCGGTACTAAAAACGAGAAAAATCATCAAAACAGTTAAAACCAGCAAAACTATCCTGAGGTCACGTGAGACGTCATTGACCTTCGTTTGACAGGGTGGGCCACAAGCAACAAAAAAAATCGGCATTAGGCGGAGAGTCATAAAAGTTGTACGCGAAAGAAAGTTTGAATTTCGTTGACAATTTTAAATTCAACTGTCAAAAAAGTCACCCTGTATTGTCACAGGCCTCATGTTTGAAAAATAAAAAAGAGCAGTGTAAAGGTCAAGGTATAAGGGAAATGGACTGACCTCTTCATAGCAGCAGTCGCCAATGACGTCAGGAAGGATTCCAAAATAAGTCAAGTCCTCTTCATAGCTCGTAAAGCATTCATGTTTTCTGTAATGTAGTTTCCCTTGAAATTCCCAACACAAAAATAATTAAAATTAATTAAACATACCCCGCTTTTACAATTTAAGGCCCCATTTAAATTCATCAATTTTTGGCCAAATATTTCAATCAAAATGTTTTTAATTTCATTTTCTAAGAAAGAAAATATCTAAATTTGATTTCAAGTAATTAAAGTTGAGCCAACAACATTACTACAGTACTAAATATATTGTGTGGCACGAAAGTAAACTAAATTTTTCTGCATGAATTCTTTTCCTCAAAGATATAATCTGTCGGTTACCTGTTCGATAGTAGCTGAGAATGTGACGAAAAAGGTCAGGGTCCCGGTCAAAAAAGTACTCGTTGCGTTCATCATCAAAGAAAAATTCTCTTTCTGAGGAGCCGAGCAATGTATTCGGATACCTGTCTGTTTTTGTTTAATTAAACGCCACTCATATTAATTACGTTATAATTACATACTTAATTATAATTAAATGTAATTGAGTCAGAAAAATCAACATCATTTCAAAAGTGGTTTTATTGTAATTGAATTTGTCTCGTATTTTTATTCAGAAGACTGCATTTGCCATTTTAAGGAAAACCAAAAATTTGGCTCATATCCGCGCCATTCAAAAGTTTCGTCATTTCAATGACTGCCATAACTTTTTTTCGAACGTCTATCTTCGTGCAAAATTTAATTCTGTACTCGTGAAAGAAGAGAGGGAACATTTGCCATTCGAATCTACTCTTTGGGAAAAGAAAATGTACAAGAAACTCTTGGCAGGGGAAAAGCAAGAGTAATAATCATTGTAATTAAAAAGTAAATGTAATTTTTGACATGTCCCTTGATATATTTATTTTGAACTTGAACGCCATTTAAGAAATTGTTCACAATGCAGACCTGAACGACGGAATCTACAGCCTTATGACTGAATGGCGTTAAAGTTGGGCAATAATTCTTTTCTTTAGTGACCTTTCCCAATTGTGAGGTCAATGTACTATTTGTTGATAAACAATGTAGTCATTGTTTAAACGATAAACAATTGTTACCACTGTCAATTTCGATAATTTAGTTTTAAAAAATCAATAAACATCAAAAAATTGTGTAAAATAGTAAAAATCAATGTAACTAATTATTCTAATTAAATCTAATTAAGTGTAACTAAGTGTAAAGAAGGCAGTTAAATCAAGTAAATTAAAATTTGGTTACCTAACATGGGCTTCCACACCTCGAAGCGGTGACCTGTGACCCCATCCCCCAAAAAAATTAATTAGTAAGTCAGGTAGTTTATTAGTTAAATGTAGAGCAATTAAATTTGAGAGTAATTACTCACCTGACACATTCATCGTTAGAATGTCACTCTCAGCTTTACGACGCTTGAGATTAGGTGGTGGTGGTAAACTTTGACCTTTAAATTGACATGAGGCAAAGGCTAGTTAAACTACATCCATAGTTATTTAGTATAAATTATTCTTAAAAATTAATTTACATGCAATTGGTAGCCAGCCCAGGGCACTTGCACGGGCCATCTGAAATAGTGACAATTAAAATTGACCATTGTAATTATTTGATTTAACTAAATACATTTAATTATTTTTTAATCACGAGTAAGGGACCACAAACATTGTCAAAACTTTACATGTTGCCAGCCACAAAAGACCACAAAGTGGAGAACATTACCCTTCTAAATTGGTTCATCTCCAATAAAATCGTCATGTATTGTAAGTCATTTTTTGTTTAAAAATATTCCGTCTCAGGTTGTTTCAAAAATTAAATATTTGTGTCATTTAAAATAACTAAAAATTAATGTTCTTAATTATACAAATTAGTCAACTTTGTCAGTGAGTCAAAAACTTGGTCGTTTAGTGGCTGTGTAATTTGTATTTAATCATTTCCTCTACAATTTGTACTTTAATTTTATCTGGGCAACACAATGTAGTACGTTTGCATAACCTTGTGGAGACCAAGATAACTATTTTTTAAATGCTCACATTCCTTTCCTAAAAGTAACAAACGGCGTGAAAGTTACTCAAACTGACGGTTTTTCATTTAAAATTAATTTTTATTTTGGGGGAGGGAGGAATTTCAAAATTAATTTAATGATAATCATTTACAAAAATAAGTGAGCCATGTACTATTTTGTACACAGTTAATAGCTTCCCCTGACCCTACAGGGCTTTGTTTATGTTTTGAGAAAATCCTCAGGAAATGGAGCTACACTCTTATCCTGCCGAGTTTTTAAATAAAAGTCATAAACGGCGTGAAAGATGTTCAAAAATGAAATCAACTTTTTTTCTTAGAATTCGAATTTAATTTAGGGGGAGAACGTATTTCAATATTAATTTGATGATGATGATTACTTACAAAAATAGCCAGAGGCTTTTTATATTTTAAAAGGAGCAAGTACACTGCTACGAGATATCTACAACTACGAGAACAGTCACCTCTATTTGATGGTTATAAACATTTAACGGCGTTCAAGTTTGACAATAATAAAAATTGTTTTCAATTTAATTGGTCCAATCCGAATTCAAATATAATTCTTTTTTTTCATAAATGTTTTTTAAATTATGGGAATAAAAAAAAAAGATTTACCGGAAGCCATGCTGAAGAGACGAACGACATTGGAGCCAGATTGGTGGC
>JAQIVZ010001849.1:0-26771 GCA_034700945.1 Arrhopalites spinosus
TGCCTGTAGTTTAGGCTGTAGGGGGGGGGGTGCAAAAGGTTATGTGCCACCCTGTACATAAAGTCGGCAACTTTTACAAGGCAAATAAAAAATAATTTAATGTGATAAGGCTGCACATGTGAGAAAAAAAGAGTTTAGAGTTTGATATTTTAGTACTTTTTATTGGGTACAGTAAGTATAACCTACTGACAGAGTAGGATTACATGGAAAATGAAAATGAAGTCTGTAAATGGAGTAAAATTGTGTAACTGATGTGCGAATTTTAAATTGGAGACTGTCAACTATAAACGAACCGTGTGAACTGACATGAAGGAGTCTAACTGTTCTAATTTTTTTTTATATTTCAGGATGTGGATACAATATATTTGTCACATGACTCTAGAGAACTCTGCCTCTCCGACTTTGACCATCTAGAGCCGAGGTGAGTGTACTTTTTCTTTCAATTTGTGTAGGAATAATTTGGGTATGCCCGTTTACTCTACAAAAATGTATACATATTGTCAAATTATAATACCCATGTGAGGATTGTAATCCATCAAAATGGTATTAAATGTAGACATTTCAATTAATTTTGATGCATGAGGTACAATTATAGTGACGTTTTTGATGAGATCAGAGAATGGACTTTAGTGCAGTATCATCATGATGAGAATTGCCTTGATTATTAGGGTAACTCTCATACTGCCAAAATTTAAAAAAAGATGGAGTCAATGTAATTTGTTAATTTCGCAGTACATTTGTCATTGTACAGTAGAGTTTACAAGAAAATAAGAACTAATTTTAATCGATGCCATTAATGTCATTAACATTTAAACTATATTTCTCCTGTTTACACTGAAATGTACAATTAGAAGTGGGATGGGGGATGAAAGTGAGGGTTTTAATCTTCTATTTAGCCATGCATGTTTTAATATGAAATGAAAATGAGCGTTTGTTGATTTCAATCTAGCATTTTATATTAAAATTTTATTGTTTTGTGTAATTTACGATTATTTAAGAACTATCAAAGCTATAATACTAACATATATTTTTTGGTGAGGCGTGGTCACAAAAGTACCAAGCAATCTTAATACCCCTTCATATTTAGTAGATGTAATTTTATTGAAACAACTGCGACGCAATGGGCATCATTTAATGTGTTTGAGTCTACATATAAAATAAAAAAATGTGACTTGAAAGTAAAAGTTTAGTTTTTTTTTGTCTCTGTAAAATAAAAAGAAAAGTATGACATTTTAAACTTTTTTAGCATAGACAGTTTTGCTACCTTGAAATTTTCACTTTTACATTTTTTAAAAAAAAACAAAAACAGAAAAGTTACTAGTTTCAAGGGACTGGTCATTGGATTTTTCCATGATTTCCCAAAGGAACAATTTGTTTTTGTTGGTCAGGATTATATAAGGAATTATTGTGTCTGTGAGTGTACACTGTACATGCGTGACATTTTTTATTTGTGTAGGTATATTATATTATTATATTATATGTAGTTGAGTCCATTAGAAGAAACTGTGAAAAAGTACCCTTGGCTAATAGAACCATTATTAATTTGTTTTTGTCTCTCTTGCTCTACAGAGATTTGGTGCCAATTTTGAGTGCACTGGAGTACAATAACTGGTTTAAAGGCCTGAGGTCAAGTCATGTGAAATTGTCACATGAAGCCATGGAGCGTCTCCTACACATTGTCCGCAAGTCCCTAACGATTGAAGAACTTCATTTGGAAAATATTGGAGCAAAAACGTAAGTGTATACAAGTGTGTATGATTTAAAAACATGATAATTTATAAATGGTACAATTTGTAATTATACAGTGTACGTAATTATATGTGTACTTGTTTAAGTAGTTTCTTTTATTGTAGAAGTATAATATAATTTATTGGGCAAATAGGCAGGGAGAACAGGATTCATTATTTTTTTAAAAAGAATATAAATTTACGTGTTTTTTTTTGGTTAGGCCCTAACCATTAGGGGTATACACGCTTGAACTTGTATATATTTAAGATACTTAGCAGATAACAATAAATAGACATAGAATTGTAATTTAAGTTTATTACTAGGTTTGTGAAGGTGGTCTGTTAAATTAAAAGGTAGTTGAACATGTGCTCAGTAGTACGTACATATCATGTTAGTCTTTTTGTGGACCATCTAATTATTGTCAGTGCTAATAATACTAGAGTAGTGCTAATACAGTGATGGTTTATATTTTAAGAGATATAATACATATGTGGAGAATCTTACATTTTTTGTGACTTGTGCATGAAGACAAGTATTCTCTGTATGAATGAATTAGCTCTGTACTGGCACAAAGGTAGGATTTTTTTATGTATTGTTGCACTCTAGCATAAAATCGACTCTGCAAGTGTGTAACCTCTTAATTCTGTCATGCTCTACTTTTTTGTAATCATTCGCTTCTTTTCTCGATGTCTTTTTAAAATCTGTCTTAAAGAGTTGTGTTATTAATGAAGCTGTAGTTTTGTATGTAATAGACGTGTTTATTCCTCGCTTGTGTATCTGCACGACTGTATCCCTTATGTTTCCACCCTCTCTCTTTCTTGACTACAATTTTTTCTTTGTGGCAATGGAAATACACTACAAGTTCTCTGAGGCACTTTCCAACCCACAATACTCACCCTTTTCATTTTCAACTCTGTTTGACAATGTGGCTGATGAACTTGTACCTTAAAGATTTTCGTTCAGTCAGTTCTTACCGTCCTTACCCATTCATTTCTTATTGTATGTAGTCGCTTTGTACCTATCAAGTGGTGACAATTTATTTGTTGATAAAATAATATTCAAAAATATTGAATATTAATCATATGAATTGGCATGTTTTTTAATCGTGTGGCTTTTAAATAAATTTAAAGTTCAGTGTTTATGTTAATGTGAGTTTAGTTTGGTTTTTTGTCCGTCAATTTTTGTTTTGGAACGTTTGTTGTTTTTACCTCTAATTTGTGCTTCATGTTCTTGTGAATAGTACAGTGGAAGGGAGAGAGATGTTTTTTTGTGTTTTTCCCGGAACTATGAAACATCCGGCTTAATAGTGTCAGAGTTTTGTTGTTTTTTTTGACCTGGATCTTATTCGAAGGATTTAAATCGTTTTTGGGACTTATTATTTGTTATTGTCAAATTCATTATATTTTATGCAGTTTGGTCATTAAGTTACTCTGAGGTTACAAGGATACAAAAGATGTGTTGTGTTAAAGTTTTAGATAAATATTTATAAAATTAGAGAATGAAGTTGAAGGCTATTGCTTTCACCAGTTGATGAGATGATCGATCATAAGGAGTAAGTACTAATTGTAGTGAATTGAGTATTTCATATTATACTGAGGTTAAAGTAAAGTATTTCATGTGTATTTATAGAATTTACAGTAGTATGAGAACAAGTGTATATAATTACTAGGCGGAAAGGATATTTGTATATAGTGAACACTGTGCAAGATTGGAGACTCCAATTAGGAGTGTATATTCGGAATGTATTTTACATTTTCTGATCCGGATGTGACAAATGCGTTATTTACAATTAAAATTGGATATGAAGTTATCAAATTAATTATTATGGTTAAAGGTTGCGAGATTCTTGAAAATTTATGTACAACACAAATTTTTTTTTGCTTTTTTCAGAGATTTTGCTCACAAACTGTCAGCAGCCTTAAGCTATAATACAAACAGTCAAGTACACACTATAGACTTGTCACATAATATGATTGAAGATAAAGGTAATATTTTAATTCTTGTAAAATTTTGGAATTAATTTCTGTAGATTATTTTGGAGTTAAATTAAAATTTTTTAGGAAAATTGAATCCAAGTCAAAGAAAATATGATTTAATTGCTTTTTTTGTACAGGTGCTATTCATCTCAGTAATCCCTTGGCCAAATTGTGTCGGGGTCCAGTATGGTTGAATCTTTCCCAATGTGGACTGTCGTCCAAAGGTGTTGCGCAACTGGCTCATGCTTTGGCCCTCAATCGATGTGCTCCGAACAGCTTAACACATCTAAATCTTAGCGGAAATTCGCTTAAAGACGATATCAATGTGAGTAATATAAATTATTATTATTCATATTCATAGGCTATGCATAACCTACTGCAACACGTTGTGCTTTACCAATTTTACCGAGTTTTATATTCTATTGAATTAGCTGATAGAAGGAATTGTATAAGTCTAGAATTAAACAAAGCTTTGAAAGATTTTATTCTTCTTACAAATTTTGACTTATTTTGAGCAAAAATTCATCTTTTTCTTATAAATTCAAAAAAAAAATTTCTTGTAAAATCATAAATCAGTATACACTTGAACAACTTTCATTTATGATGTGACTACTTTCTCATCTTTGTATTTATTTATTCTACGGTTAAATATGAATTGAACTGTAGACATAATATGAAATTATAGGATATAAATCCATTGTACTTGGAAGATTTAGACACGTGTAATCATAAGTTCATAAATTTGAGTGTCTCAAACTGTCACCTAAAAAAAATGCTGTAATAATATTTATTGCATATTTTTTTATGACTATAATATGATTAGAATCTCATGATATTAATAATGATGTGTATGTACAATCTTACTCTTTACAGAATCTATGCAACTTTTTGGCACAACCGAATTGCATTACTTTTCTTGATCTCTCAGGGACTGACTGTACAGAAACGGTGAGTATTTTTTTTTATTGTTTTTGTAACTAATGTAAATTAAGAGCCAACTCTTACATAATATTTTATAATAATTAACTTGGCATCAAATTATTAAACTTCATGTTGATAAACTGAAAATAAAAGTTACTGTCCGTACTACAAATTTCAAGAGCTAAAGAGGTACAAGAAAAGAGGATTCAAGGAAGCTATTCCTAGAGTTTTGTGTTTCAGTAAATAAAGACGGTTTTGAATAGGTATGAGTGTTTTAGAGCAGAAATTAAAATAAAACTTTGCTTTTCGATCCCATTGACACAAGTCGACTGTACGTGGCACAATTCCTTTGTAGTTCTTATTCAAAGAGTTTTTGCTGCATTTTATTGAAATGAAAATACAAGTGACTTATCATTGTTTGGAGATGAATGAGTGTCATTAGAGACGGGTAGAAAAGCTAGAAAAAATTAACCTATTATTAAAAGTTAAGCCTGAAGTTCAAGGTCATTATAAAAAATTCTTGATGATGATTGAAAGAGATAGGATTGTCAGAGTTTAGTAGAGTTAGAATCATATTTTGAATTTGTCCTTGTATTGATTGCATTCATATCATACATAAAAGTCATCATGTTATTTTTTTCGTCGACGTTTTGATTTGCTGAATTGATATATTATCCAACTTTTGCCAGAGGAGATAATTTGTATGAATATGGCTACAGACAGTGCAATATCATTGGTGCGAGACAAATCTCTCCATCAATGGGGCAGGGATAGATTAGTTGTTTTGTTATTATTATTATTTTTTAAAAAAATATATATGTTAGCAACTTGTGTCAATTAATAGGTGTGGGAACTTGGAACTTCACACCCAAATAAAAAAAGTCTCTAAGAATATTTGTTGCACATATTTCTGCAGAGAGAGAGAGAGACGGGAAGAGATACAGGAAATTATGATGATGTACATATGTAAATGTAGCCTTGATTAGACGAGACTGTTGAATATTAGCGTGAGAATTGAACGCCCTTATTTTTAGCTTTGATGTTCAAATTTAAAGTATATGGCATTATGTTATTTTTCTTTTTTACTGTTATATTGTTTATTACCCAGATTGTTTTTCTACACAGATGAAATGTTTTCTTTAACCGGTTTTATATACGACTAGTATTCTACTAAAAAAAGTCATTTTAGAAAGAAATATGAGTTGAGCTCACCTGGTGGTGATGAGGAAAGAGGAAATTAAATTTAAACATAATCATAGACACATAATTAACTATGATTTGTGAGATTCATTGATTCAAAAAAAATTTACTATCCAACTCGATTTGCTTGATTGTAATTAGATAATTTTCCAGATTTTCGGCGCTCTCCTTCGTGGATGTACACAATCGTTAAGTGGTAAGAGGATTAGCATTAATATATGATTACGTGATAATTGTCTTAAAAGTTATAAAAACTTAAAAAGTATTACGTGTGTGTCATTTTTAAATGTTTTTTTTTCTTCTTTTCAGTTTTGAACCTTTCACGTAACAATTTTGCAGCGAAGAAGGGAAAAGAGATACCTCCGTCATACAAACAATTCCTCACTAGCAGTTTAGGTACAGTTTTGATTTGTAGTAATTTTAAATATATGTAAAAATTAATATGTGTTAGACAACATTTAACATTCAAGGCTTTTTTCCCTGTCACTCTCCTTACCCTCTTCTTTTTATTCCCTCTAGCAAAAATTTTGAAGATTCAAAAATTTAGTGTAAATTAATTAATTATAAAACGCCTTTTTTACAGCTTTAAAACATCTCTCCTTATCATCCTGTAAGCTGTCATTGGAAGCCCTCAAGTAAGATTTTTTTTTAATACTCAAAACAATCCCGACTACATCATTAGAGTGTAGAGAGTGATGTTTCATTTATTAACTGTTTTTGCTCAATATTTAAATTAGTATTTATAAAACTTAACCAACCGCACACGTCTCATAGTTTTCAAACTAGAGTTTTTTTTTGAATGAATTGTTGAATGTCTTAAATGATTATTGTACACCGGAGAGGAGGTTTTTTTACACTTTTGATGAAATTTACAATTCTTTTGTGTACTGTATATTTTGTAGACAACTTTTATTGGGATTAGCGTGCAACGAATCAACAGCAGAGGTTGAACTTGATATTAGCAGCAATGGGCTTGGACAACAAGGCGCATTCTGGTAATATTTAATTCACATTTGGTTTATAATTTGTGGACAGTATTTTTTTTGAAAAACGTATTGTTTTAAACTTTAAACATGTAAATATTTTCTCTCTTGGACTCGCTGAGCAGCTTGGAAGGATGTCTTTATGGAATAAAATGCCTCGCCAGTTTGGACATAAGCGATAACAGTACGTACATAATAATACTTACAAAATTATTGTAGCCTAACGCAATACCATATAAGGAGATATTTTTTCAAGTTTAATGTATTACTTAAATATTTATATTTTTTAAACGAGTACAGTTTCCCTACATTTTTTAATGCTAATATTATTCCCTCACTATCAAAATAATTTTTATAATGTGAGTGTGCTTATTGAAATAATTTTGTATCTTTTTAATCTTTCAGATTTGGACGGTGACTTGGCTGGTGTGGTGTCTGCTGCCAGTAAAAATAAATCCCTGAAACACTTAAATCTTGGACGAAATTTACAATCTACAAAAGCCAAGCATGTTGCTCAAGTTATGGAGGCTATTGTACAGATGCTACAAGTGAGAAAAATAGATTTTTTTAAGTATTAAGTAAACATTTGGGTAAATTTAGGCTAGTCATGCATGCATATATTTTATCATTAGTACGCCAATTCTTGTGTGCTTTCTATTGGAATTCATGGTGAAAAACAATTTATGTAGAAGCTAGGACAAAGTTATGCATGAGGCTTAATCAACTTTTTTACTAATTGAATGTTTTAATTTACAGGAAGAGGATTGTGTTCTTCAGACTCTTTCATTGGCCGACTCTAAGTTAAAGGGTAAGTTTTCTTTTGTCCTTTTTATTATATTATGTGTAATTGACTATAAATTTGTTAAAAAGGTTACAAGCATAATGTCTCATTTTTGTGCATATTGAAATGTCTTGGACTTAAATAAATTATACATGTTTTATTGAAGAGAAAATTTTAATTATTCCAGGAGAGATTTTCTCTGTTATAAACGCCCTAGGAAGTAACCAATGCTTGCAAAATATTGACTTCAGGTAAAACCTTTTGTTTCAATTATTTCACTTAGAAATTAAATAGTAAAATAATTTAACTACAGGGATGTCAACATAAATATTAGTAGGTATTATGTCCTATTTACATTTGTTGTCTTTTTTGTTTAAAAAAATAAAACTAGGTATTATGAGTTCATATTAGCTTCCTGCTCTTTAATGTCACGCTAGCTTCCATTGTCTGTATAATCATTTAATTCAAAAGAAAAAACATTAGATTTTTTTTAGAATTTTGTGTAATAAGAAGCCAAAGACATTTTTCGAGCCTTATTCTACTTTGTTGTATTTGTGGACATTGTACATACAGTAAAATTTAAAAATAAATTAATATGATTTCAGCGGAAACCAAATGGGAGATGTGGGTGCTCGTCTTTTAGCCAAGGCTCTTCAAATAAATTCCAATTTAAAATGTATCACCTTTGATCGAAATAATATAAGTTTACAAGGATTCTCAGACATTGCCTATGGATTGGAAAGGTGAGTTGTACTCAATTTGTTTTTTTTTTCATGTCATTTCTTTACCTCTCAATGCTCAGACATTGTTACTAATTATGTTTACCAGAAAGTAAAATACACGGTAACATAAAAAATGCAGTAATTTAAGGAGAAGAACTAGTACATTTTGCTTATGTAGGATTATCATAAGGGGCATAAAAGAATTTTTTTTCCAAAGGAAAGGCTTAATTAAGAAATTGAATATAAGGTGCACATGTTGATGAAATATTAAAAAAAGGATAGTACAGTTACTTGTTACGTCAATAAGGAAAGACAGAGTGTAATACATTCTGTCTGTTTGAGTTGTCTGTTGTGGTTGTTGTTTGTTGTTATTCTACCAGTATACAACAATATAAATGAAAAAGAGTTGTACACAATTATTGTATTACTATAAGGTAGACCAATTATACATAAATTTAGTCTAAATGCAAAGGAATGCAGAGCGGATAGTGGACGTAACAATAGACTTCAGCTTTTGACTTGTTTTGACTACATTATACAAATATGGCATATATTTTTTTTTTTTGTTTTTTTTTTTTAATGCTAGGCGTAAAAGATAAATGGGTGTAAAGGAGTGAATAGTAAAAATAAATATAAAAAAATGGAGATAGTTTATCTGGGTGGAATAAGTTGACGAGAGAGGAAGGAGAGGAAATGTATCCGTATGGTTGGCACATATATAAGATGTGGTGACTGACTGTGAAGTGACTGACAAATAGAAGGATATGGAGTGAATATTGTGCGTTAGGTAGTCCTAAAAGGAGTAGCTGAAACATTAAAACTTGTTTCATTGTATGTAGCACTTGGATGATGCAGACTCATTGTAATATCATATGCATATGTTTATATTATGTCTTTTTTAGCCCGTCTTGTAATGTGCGCTACATGCCATTTCCGATACATGATGCTCTGCCATGCATGAAAGTCTCTGGCGAAAAAACAGAGGCTGTTATGAAACGAATACAAGACTTGATATACAGAAATTCACTTCCCAAGAAGACATCCAATGGTCAACAAGCATTTAGACTTCAACAGGTGATTTTTAATTTATACCATGTTTTTTAGTGTTGTTTCCTTGTGCTTTGTTTTGTACATTTTTTGGATGAATTCTTCTGTTTCCTTATAAACTTGAACGTGGTTAAACATTTCCATACTTTGTTCGTACTGATTGGGACAAAATTCATCTCTTTTTTTGCTTTTTTCAACCAAATTATCATTCAAATATTTGTAATTGTTTCTTGGCAATTTAAAGAGTGTGGTTCTTTAACATTGGTGATTTAAATTTCAGGGATTCCTATTAAGCTCAGCCCAACAAACGGTGGACAAATTAATCAGTCAAACTCAAGAGGGTGTAAAATTATTGAGAAAGAATGAACTGAATAGTCCAAGTGAAGACTCCAGCCATAGTGATGTGATTACACATGCTGAGAATTTGATTCAAGACTCAGAGAAAGCAAAGCAGGTCAGTCTATTTTGTTTGTCATTGATACATTTACTTGTGTACTTTTCTCACTACTCTAATTTTATTTTTGTTCTCTATTCGACTGTAGTTTACATTCATGGTATATTATAATCTTGAAGCGCTCTTCAGAATGTTTTTTATTATCTGTTATTTCTTGAAAATAAAATAATGTTAGCAAGTCTGTTGGTGGACTAGTGTTCAACTTGTGTTGATATTGACACATTTAGTTTAGTTTAAACTAATGTTAGTAACAGCTTCCGGTACTTGTTTGGCTTGATATATTTTTTGCCTTGTTTATTCTGTATTCTATTTGCGTGTTATATTTTTGATGGATTTTCTTATCTTGGTTTTTTTTGGTGTTGACAGTTGCTACTCTGTCTGCACGAGATGATAGAACAAAAGGGAGAATCTGGAAAAGCTATTGAATCAAAGTTACACCAGTTTTCGGACGACCTTCACTCTGTGCTGTCACAACATATTCAGGTTTGTTGTTTGTTTTGATTCTTCCTTGTTTTTTATTATAATATTTCATATTTTTTGTGAGTAAGTTTCACACAAAAAATTGCTCCTGTTTGCATCATATTTTCGAATATATAATTGTGTTAAAAAAAGATTGTCTGGTATTCATTTTAGTTTTTGAAAGAGTTTTTTTTGTCATAAATTATTTATCAATTATTTTAAATAAAAAAATAATTTAATCCAATTTGTTGTGACTCGTATTTTTTATCAAGCGGTAAAAAATATATAACGGAAATGTTGATATTTTGAATTATATGGTTTTTTTGGATCATTCAGGGAAACATTGACAACGTGTTAGAGATGACGGAAGAAAAGTGTCCCAGTTTGATTGGTGATGAAAACTTGAAGCTCGAGATTAAACAAGGCTGTATGGACAAGAGTACTATTACGCCCGAGTTTGTCCACAAATCGTTGATTGAATTTGTCAACCCTGTCTTCCGGTAAGAAAATTTGAAGCATTTTGTTCTTTTCATTATTGTTGAATTTTTATTAATAGAATTATAACTCATGACACTGTCATGGACAAAGGCAGTAACTGATATTGTATATAGGTAGCCAGTACGTTGTGGTACTCCACCGTCCTTGTTAGTGTACGATGATTATTTTATTATTATCTTACATGTTCATGTGCATAGATAAACTTTTTATTTATTTTTATGTCAGTATGCAAATAATTACTGATAGCAGATTAGTTAATTTTTTTACAAGTCACGTAAAGGCATTTATTATCTAATATTTGAGTCGGGATGAAGAATAAATAAGCACGAACATGGTTGTTTTTAATATAGGAGTGGTTCTACTTTATAATGCAACAAACATGAATTGAGAATATAGTGAATAGTGTGAATACTCTTTTGTGGTCCATAGAAAACGATCATATCACTTCCTCGTGATATGATCATTTGTGTGCAGCATTTATTAGGGTATCAGTTGTACAAAAAAAAAGATGATTTTGTAGAAAATGGTGGATCATGGAAAACTACGACGAGCCAATGACTAGTAATAATGGCAGTGGGTTGATGACGAACTCGGCTATATTCTTGATAAATTGTTTAATGCTATCTTATGACACTGATATGAATTTTATTTTTGTTTCTAATTATATATGATGACATTTTAAATTACAGTGAGGTTCATTTGGCGGTGGCTGCCCATATATCAGATAAGCTCGTCGACCGGGCAATCGATTCACTCATGAGATGTCACAAACAACTTGTAAGTTGAACTGTTTACATTTCACTGTTTTGATTTTTGGTCTCCCTCATTTTTTTCCATTGAACGTGTTAAAACCATTCCTCTCGAGTTTCTGTGATTTCTTAACTATGATTTTTGATCTTGAATTTGACTTTGAACAGAATGACGTTGGAAAACGATCTTCAACACCAGACGTCCTAAAAACCCGCTTGAGATGTAGCCCAAACGAGTTGAACTCAAAAGAACTTTCTGAGAATGAAAGTAGTCGGAGTCCCACGGTGAGTGTTGATTAATCATAAAATTTTTCATTACTTTTTTAAATAACTATCAAAAACTATTTCTTCTCAAGGTTAAAGGCTAGGCCAATTAAATAAATTATTCTTAAATATATGTTAAAGATAATAATTATAGAGCTTCCCATCTCAACATAATTTTTATGTGGATTTATATTATTTAGTCGTAGTCAATATTACATGTATTAAATTATAATAATAACGAACGGCATTGACTAAAATAACTTGACCATCATTTAATAACAAAGCATTGATGGGAGTAGCGGGGGAAAATATTATTATTAATGGATTTAACTGATTACCAATGGATTTATTTATTAAATTGATGTATTTCAAGTAGTTTTTTATAGCAGTTTTGATGAAATAATCTAGTGCGCAGTACATACACCATATTATGTGTATAATATTTCGCATATTAACGAGTAAAATATTGACTCTTAAAATTTTTGTTGGGGGGCCTTTTAGAGCAAATTTCCTGAACGACATAGTTCTTTGAACTACCTTAACCTTGTAAGTTTGATTGCTCATACTTCAAAAAGTGAAAAATTTGACTTGAGCTATTTTATATTAAAACATGTGACATTTTTTGAGAACTATAGAATCTGCATTTGTGAATGAAAATTGCTAGTAATTTTTGTATTTGTTTTTTTTTTTGAAAAAGAAGCAATGTGAATGCAACACTTTAGTATAGTTTGTATAAAAATTTAATTTCATCTTGTGTTTTGGTATTGACATTTTGTTTTTAATTTTGTAGTAGTTGTACACCATTATGCACGAGTCATTTTGTTCTTTCGTAATGTGAACTGCAGCCTAAACTAATCTCATGATTTATTTGTGATTATAATGATAATTTTATTTCCAAATCTTCTTTTGCATCCACTCAATCATCATCAAGTTTTTCTGTTTCTCATAATATTTATTTCATTGGTTAATTTGATACAGTGGATACTGTATTGAGATGATTATTTTGACATATATTATTTTTATCTACGTTTTCTGCATGGTTTTATTACACTAAAAATATGTCCTTATTTGCATGTACTCTAAAATTATTTTCTTCCACTTTTTTACAATTTTTGTCACTGTCATTGATTTTCGACACTAAATGAGAGAAAAAACTAATCAAATCTCTTGACCATTTCAGGCAACGCCACAGATGCAAGTCAAAAGAAAGGGTCTGCATGGTAGAAGAATCAGACCCAAATCTGTCGTAGATTGTGTTGACGGTATTTCAGCTGATGCTATTCCTGACCTATTCTCCTCGACCCTTCCCAAGACTATTGAAGGTTAGTTGGAAATTAGAATTTAAAAAATTATTTTTATGAGTATATTTTTTCCTGTCAGGATTTGAACCTAATAAATTAATTATTTTGCAGAGACAATATCATCCCTGCAGGATCTTCCTCCAGTGTCTCCTCAACAACTAAAACATTTGGGAAAAGCTAGGCCACGGAAACCAAAAACTAGAGCTCCAACTCGTAAGTTTATTGAAATTATTGAATAAGTGTGTTATAAATTAATATAATTGCTGCAAAGTGTTTAAAATTTGCTAATTATGAAATTCTTTATTCTTTATCAGGGCTCCGACCACCTACAGAATTTATTGAGGAAGTAACAGATTTACAAGAAGGGCTAGATACTTTTTTCCGAGCAGGGTCAACAACGCCAACACCTATCGTGACGCCAGATTCTGATGAATGGTAAATTTTACCTACAGAGTCTTTACTAAATTTTTAACAAACAGAATTGAATTAAATATGATTATTAATTTTTGAGCAGTAGTACCTCATTGATGATTTCAATGACAACTAGTAATGCTGATGATAGCATTCAATCTACTCCTACTCATTCTTCAAGGACATTCAAAGTGGATGACAACCGTTCTGACAAAACTAGTCCTGGATCTTTTGACTCGTGTAGCATTTCTAGTAGTAAACTCTCATTGGATCCTGTACCACGCTCTAAGTCAACCGACTGCCTAGAAAAACCTCCAACGAAGAGAGAGAGTTTATTTGCTCAAGGCAGTGATGAGGGGAGCGATGGACAAAAATCTCCGCAAAGAATTGGTGTCTCAATGGGATCTTCTGTGTTGGCAGAGGTCAGTTTATTTTTATTTTTTTTGAAAAAATTTGTAATTAAAGAAAGCCAAAAGAAAAAAACTTAACTTGTATTGTCAATTTGTATAGATGAAGGCACGGCAAGAAAAGAGAACCTCAGTGTTTTTTACTCCAACAACAAAAGCAGAGGAAGCAACTTCAATTACAATCACAAACTCCACAAGTCCTGTCACCACAGGTGGTTCAAAAGTAAGTGAAGCAAAAGAAAAATTTGGAAATAGTCAAAAAAGTTCAGTGCTTACGACGACGACCGCGTCTAGTAATGTGAATCGTAGACCACCTCCTGTTGCACCAAAGGTAAATTTTAAAAAAAATTCTGATCATAGACTAAACTACCTATAAATTATGACAAAATTGAATATCAAGCATGCAAAGTAAAATAAATTAACACTATGTAACTTTGTTTCTTATTCTTAGCCACGGCCATGGTCTGTAACTACAGGTAATAATTTCTCAAATTCTTAAATAAGACAGAATTTTTTTTTGTCTGTTGAGTTCATGTATTGATGAGTTATTTGTGTATGTACAGGTGAATATTCACTGACCAGTGATGGATCTAGTCCAAATGCTTCAGCAGCAAATACACCAGACTCGGGAGATATATTAGATGAGAATAGTACGGAACAAACATCTGGGAAAATTCCGTCAACAGTAAATGTAGCTCACAATCATTCCGTATTGGACAAGTTTAATTCACCGGAGGCAGTGTCATTACCGCCAGCCAACTCTTCTCCAAGTAATCATCACATTGTTAATCAAAATCAGACACAACCTATTAGTTTAGTTAACACAGGAAGCAGTCATTCAGTTAGCGGAGCAATTTCTATAAATTTGCGCACCAGTACAAAGAGTGACATTGTTGCCGATCATTCTGTTTCTCCCGTATCTTTACCTGTTTGGGGCGGAGAGAAACGTTCAGTGAGAGAGCTAGCTGCATCATTAACGCGACACCAAAGTAACCAACAGGATTCAGATCCTAAGAAAAAATCTGATTCTTTACCAAGGACTGTACCTGCATCCTCTTCAACAGAGCAACCAGGTTTGCATGCAAATTATTTTTTTTGTAGTTCTTAAATTTTATTTTAAAACCTATTAATTTTATTTTGATTGGAGTTAAACCAAATCTTTTATTTTTATTTAAAATTTCAAGTCTTTATTTTTCAAAAACAAATTTATATAAGCGCAGCCTTTGCAGTGTGTTTTCTTTTTATTTTTCAACACTTTTTTTTTGTTTTACGTTGCTGAAATTTTTGTTGCTGTTTTGTTTTTGTTTTTTTTTCTTTCTCTACTTTAAAAAATGTTTATAAAAAATTCATTTTAGTGATTGGATTTACCTATAGTTCTATACACCTATAAACTTTTGCACTTACAATTTTAAAATATTGTAATGATAAGTTTGTATTAGATTCAAAGCTTGATTTTGAATTTAGAACAAGAGTTACATTCACACCCTAAAATTAATTTTCTTCTCATGATTGATAACTGCATGGTAGTATTATGATTGTTTGCATCTGGATGTTTTTAAAACCCTACATTTTAGATTTCAACCGAGCAAGAGTTGGAATTCAAGAGTGGGCTCGTCATCACTCCATCAGTGAGGTTTGGAAAGTTCCTCTGAGAAAATTATCAGCAGAGAAGCCTGTAAGTTATAACATGTCATCAAAAAAAATCATCTGGTGTGGGCTACTTACTGCATTATGATTGTAGTTTAGTTTTGCATGCTCTTTTTTTGGAATGATTATTTCCTACACAGTACATTCTATACTCCTCATGCTTGCTTTCTTAGTACTATCATAAATTAAATTAAGGACACATACTTTTTGTCATTTTGTACCTCCTTTTGATCCTTCTGAATTCTCTTCTGTCAACAACAAATCTACTGCGCGTCGTCGTTGCTTACCAATGTCCTTTCTTATTGGGCTCATTGTCGCTCTGTACTTATTATATGTTTCTCGCTCTCTCTCTCGCTGAAAATCTTTTGACAAAAACTTCTCAGAGCTTGAAATCTCTCTCTCTCTCTCTCTCTCTTATCTAAGCAAAAAAAATCATACACAAATGTATGGGTAATATCACTGTATATATCTGTAAAACTATAAAAGTACCTTTATAGGTGCTGATTCTTGTGATGGCGTATTAAAACATGATATAAATTTAATGGGATTGAAGAAATGAAATTTGATGATAATGTTGTCTGACTAAATATTTTTTATATAGATTTCCAAAAGGTGGGATCAAAATAATGACCAAAAGACGGCAAATGGCTTACGTAAAGTCTCCACCGATGAAGATGTCGTGAATGTGTAGTCATCGTTATAAACTAGAAAAGGCCTGACTAGCAGTCTGAGAATGTTTTTTGGACAATTTTTTATATTCTCCTCAATTTTTTAAATATCAAAATTCATCTTTAGCAACCGTTCAAGATGGAACTCAAACATTCATTCGTCTACTCGACTTTTCTTGGTAGATTTTGTATAGTAAATTGTACAAAAAAAAGAAATGGTCAAGATGGAAATAATTCCAAAATGTATACACCGAAAACATCCCGATTCAAAAAAGAAAAACTTTCTCAAATCATGTGGAACAACGATATTCGTTCTGCTTCCTCTTCCTCTTTTTTGTAATTTTATTTTTTAATCTTTTTAAAGTGATTTGTGACACTGTTTTTTAAAAGAAAAGAAAAGAATAGCAGGGCATAAAGCATGTTAAATAAAAAAATGTAAATTGCAGTATGTAGTATTATAAATAATATACAGAGAAACACATCATGGACAAAATATTCTAGCAATACTATTATAAAATGAAAAGACATAGACATTCATTGATGAATTTATGCGGAAAGAGCATAAATTCATAATTTTACGTAAACTTAATTTAAATGTATTCGGTAAAGATACAACGCTACTACTACATACTACTATTCGTACGAAAAACCTTTTTTTTACAAGATATAACATTATATACCTCTTTTTGTAAATCATGAAATGTTGTAATCAATTAGCCTAACCATTTTTGTAGTACATTCAAGTAGTTTGATATTTAATACTGTCTGTTTGTGTAGATTAATCTAAAAAGGACAAGAAAAAACTTTGTTGTTTGTAAACAGATTAAATTGACTAGAGAAGATAATTATATTTTCACATGCAGTCAAAGTCAAAAAAAAGAAGAAAATGTTGGGCTTCCTGCTTTTCTTTAGAGGTTTCTCTCTTGTAGTATGTCTGAATCCTAAATATGATACATTAGTGTAGTAAGAGATAAGGGCCATGTTTACATTTTTCTACTAGAAATTTATCATTCATACCTTCCGTATAAAAAAAGCATCTTTTTGTGACTGAAAAAAACAAAACAAAACAAACAAAAGTTAGTAGTACTCAATTACACAGTATTCTTAGTAAACCAGAAGGACAAATGTTTTTTATATAGGTAAGATAATTTGATATAAATAATTACGTGCCAACAGTTTTTTTTTCAACAAAAAAAAGTAACATGACAAGGAACGGTTTCCAGTCAGTATTTTTTAGCATTAATTTTTATCCTTTTCGATATTAACATCACGATGAGTATGATTCAGTCGTGAGCATTCAATTTATTTTTGGGTATTTTAAGACACAAAGACAAAATATTTAAAAGAAAAAACAAAAATGTTTGTTTTTTTGTATAAACGCGAGTGAACGTGTATATTTACCTATCGAGCTCATTTTTTTTTTAAAAAAAATTAGTTTTAATTTAATGTTATTTTATTTATACATATTTGATAGGAACTCTGTACCTATATTTTATGTGTAAAAAAGGAAAAAAAACCATGCATGTGATTTAAGTTTTAAAAAAATGTAATTTTAATTTGTTTTTTCGCTGTTGTTTTGCAGTGGCAGTAACAATATTATACAAAATATAGAAAACGAAGTTTAATTTACAAAAAGGAAAATTTTTAGAGATAGAGATAAATATCTCTTAACGTCATTAATAATATTATAAATTATGATAAAAAAATATTATTTGACTATAAAAGAACCTATAGGTGTACTTGTGATTTATTTCTGTGTAATGATGAGGAAAGAGCAATGAAGGTTAACTAAAAATATATAAAAGTTTTGAGAGAGTGTGAGTAAATTATGGTAAAAAAAACCCTTATCGAATTGTACCTTTCTTCAACCTCAGTCAATAGAGTTTATGAAAAAAATTAATTAATTAGTAGAGGGTATCTACTGAGTAATGTATGTAATTTAGGTAGTATGATTATGTGTGTGTGTGTGTGTTGTTTCAATTGATTTGTGGCATTTCGGCAGCAGGTTTAGAATGCCGTAGATTTAAATGTAAACAGATACAGATATTATAGGTTGAGTGTATGGTAGAGGAATAATTTTTAGGAACTAGACTAACCTTAATTAATTTTTATTTGGTTCTCATTTACTGATATGTTGTTTTTAATTAAAAAAAAGACTATGTATTTGATATTTCTTGAATTTTTAAAAGTATTACAAGTATAATATTATATATACAGTATAAATGGATTATAAAAATAATCATAATATAAATTATATCTGATTTAAATATCTTAAATATATACATATAATATAATACAATTATGATTATTATTATGTGTAGCACAGTTGGCAAATTGTTTGTGTAAAAGTCGTAGATATAAAATGTAAAACCAATTATTATAATTAGTAGGTTTACGATTGTGTGTGTGTGTATGGAGAATTTGAATGATAATTATGTGCTACAAAAAGCGAGAGATTTCATTCATGTGAGTTATAGTGCACACGAAAACAAATGGAATGTAGTCGTGAAAAATATTTACAGTAGCGGTGAAACTTAAGAAGACACAAAAAAAAGAGAAAAAAGTATAAAAAAAATTATAAAATATGATATTCTATAAAATATTATATTATTGACAACAGAATCCGTATCGTGTTAGCATAAAAAAATAATATGATGATACGACAATGAGCTGAATACAATAAAATTGAATTTTTATCAAAAATAAGTAAAGTCGGTGTTTTATTTGACAATTTATTCTATTAGTGGATTTTTAACTGGAACTACGAGTACTACGTAGAGGTGGAGAGGGTAAGTTCAACTTTTTTTTGTAGGTTTGGTTTCTTTTTAGTAGAAAAAGCGGTCATGAGATTTAACTGGTCGTTTAATTTGACAGGTCGTTTTATATTGTAATGTAAAGTTGAATTGAGAAAATATATATGTTCCAATTCCATGACTTTTCTTATGTCGCTCGTCCATTCAAGTTGAAACTTTTGTACTTTACAGAGGGCTAAGAAGTTGAGTTTTCTTTGTCGGTCGGTCGGGGGGAACTCACCTATTAATGCATTCTATTCAAGTGTGCAATTCTACAGACAGAAAAGAAAAGTACTTAGAGATTCCAAAGGAAGATCAACTTTCAAAGGTCTCTCTCTCTCTCTTTCTCAAGAAAAAGAAGATGATCTATAAACGTTGATGCTCAAAGTGAATGTAAATTTGAAACGGCCGTCTTTCTTAAGGCTTTCTTCCTTTCCTTTGTGTCGTTTGATGTCCAAACCTTCCCCCCTGAAAAAATTATTTTCTCTCTTTTCGTCTATTTCGAATTGTATAATTTTATTTTTGACTTGTTCTTTTCTTCATTGTCCAAGGACAAGGATTCCAAGGAAAATTTATCTTTATAAATACTTGTAGTGTTCACCTGGTCCTGTGCTACAGTACAGTAAATTGGAGAATTGTGAGGATGGAGAGGGGAAAAGAAGGTTAAAACGATTTAAATTAATTTTTGAATATGAAAATATTCACCTCGACGTCTTTCCCCTGATTTCCCAGAACAATTGGAGTAGAAAAAAAGGGAATTCTTGTGAGACTGTTGAATTGAAACATGTACAGTCAATGTAATAATATGAAGAAACGGAAATTTGGCTATCCTCCTGTTGGTAATCTTATTTTGTACGTATTTGCTCGTATTTTGCAAAGAGAGAACTGAAAACAGGTCTGAAGTAGGTATCGAAGTAAATAGATAATTGAGCTCCTACCAAGTTGTGATGAGAAAAAAAAGAGAAAGTTTACTCCGGATTGAAAGGAAGGAGAAAGAAGAGGGGGGGGGGGGTTGAAAAGGGGGTATGATATAAAATAGGTAGACCAATCCATGGACTATTTGTACTTAAATGTAGGCTACAGAGTCTTAGACTCCGTGATATTGAACTGTATTAGAAGTAGTGAGTAGTGAGTAGACACAACAGCAGATCCAAATAGAAAAAGGGCCAAGATGTATTGGAGAAAGTCGAAGAGCTAAAAAAGACTTGTTAAACAAGTCCACGGTCTCGATAGCATATGGGTATAGAATTAACCTGATTAGTTCTTTTCCCCTTGGGTAACTACCGTAAATATACCCTATTAGAACCCAGGCTTTCGATTTTTTATTCATTTTGTCTAGTGTACACATGTAGCATGTTAAAGGACTTTATTTTTAATAGGACCCCGGTCTAAGAAAGGGAATATTTTTTACCCGTGGATCTAATAGGTCATTTACGGTAGGGAGTCACGGACATATAAATAGAGCCCGTGGAAATCGAAATAGATGTGAATTCTTTCACTCACTCCCTCACTCAGTAACATTCTCTCCTTGAGACGCTACACAAAAAAGCTTACAGAATAGACAAAAGCTCCTCTCCTTTCTCCACATGTACATATACAAAGTTCTGTACATGTCAGAGAAATGCAGAGAAAGACAAATACAGGAAACTGTTCAGTGGAAGCCAAAAGAAAAGCTTTGCCATTTTCAAACTGTCCCCATCCACAAAACGGACAAGTTCCACAAGAAAATTGTGAAAACACCAAAAAAGGAAATGTACGTGGAGATAAGGTGAAAGTAAAGGAAAAAGACTTTCTCTTGTCTTAGAATTGATCCTCTTTGTGATATTTTCTTGACTATTTGAACCCACTTTCAATGATTCCTCATGATTTATGAATATTAATTATAATCAATCTCTTTCTTCAAATTGACAAGACTTATTATTTTCTAATTATCTTAATTTCATATAATATAAATAATTAATAAAGACAATTTAAAAAGTCACAACCAGGCTAATAATACAGATCTTTTACAACTAAAAGATTTCAAAAAGAAATGACTCTTGATTGACAGGATTCCATTAAGGACACACAAACACAAAGAGGAGAGAGAAGATTCTGACAGTTTGATCATGATGTATGAGTATGTTAAATATATGTCTCATATTATGATCTCCCTCACCCCCACCTTCTTCCTCCCTCCTACATTTTTAGAGGCATATTATAGATTTTAGACTTTAAAAAAAATATTCATGTACAATCTTGTCAGTATTATACTTGCTCTGATGTGATATGGTTGGTGGTAAACAAGTTTTTTCAAAATGTATGAGACACATTTTGTGTGGTGTGTCATTCCCCCCTCTGAGTTGTATGATTATGATAAATTTTACAAGAAATTCTTGGCCACAGTGTAAAAATTCACATATTTTCTACCACCTCATTGCATTTTTCCAACGGCTAGAAATCTATCAAATCTGGGGGTATCTATATGGAAATACAAAAAGATGAAATAACATAGAAAAAAATTGGTTCCTCTTCTCTTTATACAGATACGAGTATTCCATGAAATGTACTTGTTTCTTCTTCCTTTTTTTTGCATTTGCTAGCCAGTTTCTATCAAAAAAAAAAAGAGAGAGAGGGAGAGAGAGAGTGGCATATCTTGTGTAGAGAGAAAGTAGAAATGGACGAGGTTTACCTTTTCTCTGTCCTGTAGTCTCTGTACTGATCCTCATGTCTTGAATTTTTTTTTGCTTCTTTTTTTTGTATATCCCTTTCTCTTCTATTGCTTGAGACCATGTCATGTGGATACGATTACGATGTAATGTATGGCTTTTTGCGAATTCTCCTAGTGACAGCTTGGGAATTGAAGACTTGTGTGTGTGTGTGTCTCTCACATGTAGCCAACTGTCTTGATAAATGGGAAACCTTAAACATTAGCCATCTATTCCCTTTCAATTTATTTCTCATTTCAGTCAGTCACCCAACTTTTCTTTTTCTGTTTTTATTTCTCCTTCATATTTCCAATATTTTTTTTGACCGTCACAAATTCTTTCATCTTTCTCCCCTTTTTTAAAAAAAGACTCACACTTGTTGCTTTCACCTCTCTCTCTCTCTCTTTGGTTTTATGTGAAAAAGAATTTTCTGTTGACTACAGTATTGACTCACCTTTTTAACTATCCAATTTGACAACTGTGGATGTGTGAGAGAGAGAGTGTGTGTGTGTGTGGGAGACAAAGACAAAAGTTTCAAAATTTCAGAGAGTTAAAACTCCTGTCAAAAAGTAATCAAACTCTCATAGAAGAGAGAGAGAGAGAATGAATTGAGGGTTAAAAGGGAAGGGAATTAATTGTTGGGAGTTTTGTGGGGATATAATTGATGGGCTAATTGATTCACAAGGAGAGGGATGCCGTGTGCTGGAGAGTCATTGGGATTAATTAAAAGCTCATTGAGAGGACTAATTTGGATGAGATTGTTCCTGTACAACAAAAAGTTGTTCCCTCTCTCTCTCTCTCTCTCCAGTTGAGGAGGAGACAGAGTGGATGGAGATGAGAGAGGAATCAAAGTTGGAACATGAAAGAATGTCTCCATTCTCAATTCCCATGATTATTTTGTGTGCACATGTTACAAACTCGGTGGGCTTGAATGGCTCCAAAAAGGTTAACTACCTTCCCTTTCCCAACTAATGAAAATAGGTTAAGAGCCAACTGGGAAGCATAAAGACTTTGGTTAGTCTTGTGCCTTCTTGTGGTCCAGACAAGGCAAAGGAACGATGGGCTATCTCAAATAATGTCAATTGTCCTTCTCTCACTAAAAAACATCTCCTCCCCTTCATCTCATTCCACTCCTGGAGTCTCCTGCAGCAAAAAAACTTGGCTTTATTTTTATTCTCAAACCACAATTTAATTAATCCCAATAAGAAACTAAAAAGAAAAAAATAACATTTAAAAAATGTTTATGACTTGAATTAAAGTTTTAATATATTTTTACAATATTTATTCTTACTCTTGGAAGACTAAATAATGTTCATTTTATCTGTGTGCTGTACAGTACAACAACTTTTTTTTTATAAAATTTTAGTAAGGAATTAAAATATTTAATATTTTTTTCATCAAAAAAAATGAAAAAGTAAGAGAGAAAGTACTTTAGTTAGTTGTAAGTATAAAGGGATACATTTAGTAGAAAGATTTAAAGTCTAATCTTTTGTACAGTTAACAAAGTCATTGATGGAGTCTTGATCACGTCTTCATTTCTTATTACAATTACGTGAGAGTAGAAAACATTCAAGAATGGACAATATAAGAGAGAGAGAGGGAGAGAGAGAGAGTGGAATGGAGTACAATATCAGTTTGAGAGACGATAGATACGTGATAAAGATGGAGGGACATAAAGAAGCTGGAGATTCATCTTTGGACATGCAGGGGCCTTTGAAAATAATTTCATATATGAATTCCAGAATTAATTCATGCCTCGAGAGACAACTTTCTCTATTGTTTAAAATTGGGGGCAAACTTGTGTCAAGAATGGAGAGAGAAAGGAGAAAGTCTTTGAGAACCATGGAGTAATGTAACACATATACACACACACACCTGATTATCCTGATTGTATTTTATGGTTTAAATTTATGTGAGTTTCTTACATTTCCAATGGCCATGGGGAGAAACCCATTACCCTCCCTCGTAAATAACATTCATTTAAAAGAGACTTACCTTTCTCTCCCTCTCTCTCTCTCATGGTCATTATTGTAGAGGAAAGTCTGGGAGAAAAAAATGACTCTCTTTGTTCATTTTGCTGTACAGATACACTACATGGATCTTTATAAGGTACTTTATTACACAAAACTAGAGAGAGAGAGTAGGCCAAAGAATGGTTGTAGATCATAAGAATAACAAAGTGGAGAGAGTCTTTTGTTTTGTTAATTGAAGGATAGAAAATTAATTTCTCTTTATATTCAAAACATTGTAAAATTACCAAATGATGGCCCTATTTTCCTCAACAAAATGAATCTCCATTTTATTTCTCTATCGTGTCAATCCTGAACATTTCCCACCAAAAAAGAAAATTATTTTATGAAGAAACGAGAGATAAAATTATTTCCTTTTTCCTCAAGCAATTCTTTTAAGGTATAAAAAAAACTTTGTCTAATGAGATTTTAATGAACGAGAGAGAGAGAGAGAGTTATTAGAAACCAGAGGAGAATTTCTAATTTTCAATAACCTTTTATATTTAATTATGACCAATTTACTAAAAACTTTTCCTATTCTTGAATCCAATTTGAGAAAACTAAGACTATTTTCAATTTATTAATTTACACTTAAAATTCCCCCTCCCTCCTTTCCTCCCTCCCCGCTTTCTCTCTCTCTCTCTCTCTTCATGTAATGAAACATGTCGTTAATACTCGATAGTTAAAGTCAACTAAATTTATGACTGAATTAAAATTTCATACTCTCTCTCTCTCTCTCTCTCTAGTTAAAATTGATATGATGAACATTATTAAAAAAAGAGTAGTAAGATTCTGAACAATTTTCATGTACCCCCATGGTGTCTCTATTATGTACCTTAGCCTGTAGTTGTATAGGAAAGAAAGACATGGCATAAATAAATAATATTCTTTGGTCTTTGATGCCTACAAGTATGGGCACTTAGGACACATTTGGGCATGACAATACAAAAAAAATACTTTTTTTCTCTATGTATATGTATCTTTTATGGTATTGTACAGATATAGAAGGGAGAGAGAGAGAGAGGACACAAGTTTTTTTGCTGGTGATCCTACTTCATTTTGCTCTCCGTCCCACATAAAATAAGTTATTATGGAGAGTGTAATACTAGCTTAATAGGGGGGAGGAGGAGGAGAAAGCAACTATTAAATTAAAATCTACTCTTCTACTTTCTTCCATTTTCCTCCTGTCACAAGTTGGCTAGAAGAAAACTTTCCCTTTATTTTTTTCCTCTCTCTTTCTTACTTCTTCATCTTTCTTCTTTTTCTTTAAAATTTCCTTCCTGTGTCCTCCCCTGCCACAAGGGAGAGAGGGGTAGTTATGAGTAAGGAAGATGGGCAGAAGAAGTGGGTCGTCGTCGCCTTTCATTCTTTCTTTTCACTTTTTTTTCTCTCTCTTCGCCTTTCCCCTCATTAAATGGATTTCATTGTGAGATTGTGCAAGTCAAGAAAAGCTTCACCCGCTGTGCTCCTGTTTCGTTTTTACAAGAAACAAAAACTTGCCTCGTCTTTATTTTTTTTTTGCTTTCTCTTTCTTTCTCAGAGAGAGAGAGAGAGAGAGGGAACGTAAATAAGTATTACAAACTTTTTAAAAGCTCTTTCCCTTCAACTTTATTTCCTTTGTAGTTTATACTCTCTCTCTTGTTGATCAAGTGAAAGTGAAAGCGAGAGAGAGAGAGCAAGTCAATTCTAATGACATCAGTTTATAATTTAATTTTCTTAATTGTGAATCAAATGAAAGTTCCATTAGCTTTTGCGGCCTCAAAAATAAAACACAAACAATTTAACTAATTTCCTGTCAACTCTACACATTTTTTTGGGGTTGTTTTTTTTTAAATATATTTTCTAATAAATATTCTCTTGTATTATTTTTTATAATAAATAGAGAAAACCACACAAAAAAAGCAATCTGAATTCTTTTCAAATTTTTTTTAATTTATTTATTTATTATACTTTTGTCATTCCCAACTTTTTTTTTCTAAAGAGAAGAAAAGTTGATGAAATGAGTCAAACAATTTTTCATTCATTTGCCTTCCTTTCAAAATGTTGACTTTTTTTTCTTTTCTTCTTTTGTTTCTTTGAAAAATTTGCAAGGATAACAGAAAAAAAGTAAAATTTTAACACGTTGAAAATTGATTGTTAAAACGTGAGACTTTCTCCCATTGATTATATACTACAGATACATACACATTGTGTATTACACAATTATATAAAATACAACGTATTTTTTATTTATTGTTGCAAAATTTATTGTGACGTCAGTTACTTTCTCCGTAGTTTACTTTTTTGTATCGTCATGAAATTATTGTACTGTTCATTTTCCACTCGATGAGTCCACGTAGAGATAAAAGAGTAAACATTGAAGGAAATAAAGTTAAAAATTTCAAGTTGAAAAAACTTTTTCTGTGGAATCCTTCAAATAAAATACAAATGAGGAGAGACGAGAGAGAGAGAGAGGGGATGCATAAAATTTGGAGGGTAGAGGACCATACAACATTTAGTCAAGTGGTTTGTAGCATTTACTCAATTGGACAGAAAACAGACGGAGAGAGAGAGAAAGTTTTAGTGGTTGATTTATTGTGGCATAAATAAGTTAAATATTATGTACGGGAGATGATTATGGAAATATGGGAGATCGTCAGAGCCAAGTCATGAACTTTTTGTGTGTGTACAGATGAGCACACTTTTGTGTTCACTTTCTCTCTTTTGTAGTCTCCCTTTCTCTCCAATGTTCATTCATTTATATTATGCACAAGTCTCTTTATTATTATCCGATTGATGCGCACGTGGAGAGACCCACACACACACAAGAGCACAAGGTTCATGTAAAAGCTAATAAAATCCTTTGTTCCTCTTTCTTTTCATCATGTGATATCAACTCACCCAAACCATGACCAAAAATGTTGGCTTTTATATAAATATATTTTATACATACCGTATATCTTCAATTAGTGGCCGGGCTTCTGATAGTGGCCGGTCTCTATTAGTGGCCAGGAGAATGGTGGGTCACAATGAATAGTGGCCGGGTTAATTGTGACACATATTTCAATTTGTAGACTTAAATCAATGC
>JAQIVZ010001850.1:0-26769 GCA_034700945.1 Arrhopalites spinosus
AAGAAAATGCTCCCATGCCGGGTCTTGAAATTTAAAATCAGAATGCTTGACACATCTTTGAAAGATACTCAAGACTCTTTGTCAAGGAGTCCTTGAGAAAAAAAAAATTGGGTCTGTCCTTAAAAACGCCTGATATTTAAAGTCCAAGAAAAATAAAATTTCGGAACATTTAAATTTGGGGCAGAATCATAGAGAAATTATTTTTTGGGGACTTTCAAACGAACGAGTGAAAGTAAAAAAAGTTAAAATACGTTCTCGCGAGTGAGTCATTTCAGTTAAAGTTTAATTGTCATTAATTTTATATATACACGTAAACTGTAAAGAAATGGATGTAGATGAGATTTCGGAAACGGGTGGTAAAAAGGGGAAGAAGCAAACAGGAAAGGACAAAAAGAAATCAAAGAAAGAGGTACGTCGTTGACATATTGACAAATTTTTTTTGATCTAGATTATTTAGTAAAGGTGAGCTTTAATTTTATGATCTTCATAAGGACGACTTTGAGGATGAAGTCGAGACAAAAGCTTCCAAATCCAAAAAATCCAACAAGAAGGAGGTCGAGGATGACGACAGTGGGGATGACAAGAATAAGAAAGCCGGTAGTAACAAAAAACTTTCAGCAAAGGATAAAAAGAAGTTAAAGAAAGGGGTAAAGCACTTGTAAATTATTTAAAGTTAATGTAATAGCTCTTGTGAAGCTCTTGTATTTATCTTGATGTTCATGTTATGTAGGCAGATTTAGAGGATCTACCTCAAGATAAAAAACCAGTCAAAGATGATGATGATGGAAGTATTGATGAAAAGGATAAGAAAGGAACTAAAAAACCTTCAGCCAAAGAGAAAAGAAAAATGAAGAAAATGGTTAATCCTTCTTACCTTTTAAACCTTAACTTTTAACAAGAGTAATTTAAATAATTCACAGCGTTTATTTTAAAATTATTTTTATAGGCTGACTTTCCCGACTCATCAGAGGAAGCTGAAATTGCAGAATCGGTGAAAGGATCTAAAAATGTTGTCCAGGATGACAGTGATGATGAAAAGGAAAAGAAAGTTGTCAAAAAACTTACAGCTAAAGACAAGAGGAAAATGAAAAACATGGTATTAATAGTCAACAACTTTAGTTTACATGCTTGACAAATGAGACATTCTTTCATATAAATTTTTGTGTTTTTGTTGTTTCGTAGGCTGATTTTCCCGACTCATCAGAGGAAGCTGAAATTCTTACACCAGTTAAATTTGGTAAAGCAGATGATGACGACAGTGACGATGAAGTAGACAAGAAAATCAGCAAGAAACCTAAAGCCAAGGACAATAAAAAGATGAAAAGCTTTGTAATATACTACTTTATCAAATTCCTTAAATTAAATTAAATATTATTGTCAGAAATGAGCAAATGAAGGATAAAAAAATCGTGCAATTTTATTATTGTTGTTTGTTTAAAAATATAGGCAAATTTTGTGGATCCAGATGAGGAAAGTGAAGAGTCTGAACCTGAAAAAGATAGTGATGAAGATAAAAAGAAAATTGCCAAAAAAGTGGAGCCCCAGGAAGAGAAGAAGAAAGTGCCAGTCATTGTAAGAATTATACTACAAAATCTTAAATCGGTTAAGAGTAAATGATTTGAAACACAATAAATTATGTTGCCATTTAGGTCGATGATCCTGAACCACCAAAGGAAAAATTAAAAGTGGTTGAACCAGTGAAAACAATTGTAAAAGAAGACGACGAAGACAGTGCTGACGAAGGGGACAAGAAAGGTGGCAAAAAGATGTCAGCAAAGGAAAAAAGAAAATTAAAAAAGATGGTACTTCTATCATAATTACTTTTTAAGTATAAGCTAAAATGATGTTTTCATACCAGATAAATCAAATTACAAATTAATTATAGGCTGATTATCCCGAAGAAGAAATAATTCAGAATGTGGAACCTGAGAAATCAACTGTAATAGAAGATATTAGTGAAATAGACAAGAAAACCAACAAAAAGCAGAAGGCTAAGGAAAAAAAGAAATTTCAGAAAGAGGTATGTACTTGGCTAAAAAATTATTCACTCACAATTCTCATCATTCTATAAAAATGAGAGACATCATGGTTATTCATATTTTTGGATAGACTGGTGTCGTTGATGTTCCGGAGGAAGCTGAACCTGTAAAACCCGTTTTAAAAGATGAAGGTAGTGTAAAGGAAAAGAAAGGTAGTAAATCAGACGTCACCAAGGTTGAAGAGAAATTAGAAAAATTAACAATCGTCGACTTGCCAGATCCACCCAACGTGAATGAAAATACAGAATCTGAGAAAATGGATACAATTGAAGATGATGGTGAAGGGAATGAAGAGAATAAAAATGCAGAGAAAAAACTTACCGGAAAAGAGAAGAAGAAATTGAAAAAAGAGGTTTAACAAAATTACTTTTTCTTCAATCATGGGCCTGGAGAACTTGTCAATAATTATTATTGAATAAAATACAAATTATAAATTTTATTTGCAATTTAGATGGAGTATGCAAAACAAATGGAGTCTATGCTAAAAAAAGGTGGACAAGGCCACAGCGAATTGGATGCAAATTTTACAGTTTCACAAGTGGAAAAGGTTTTGGATGATGGTGCAATAGATATTAAGATTGAGAGATTCAATATTTCGGCTAAAGGAAAAGATTTATTTGTCAATGCTGATTTGCTCATTGCCAACGGCCGACACTATGGACTCGTAGGTCCTAATGGGTAAAACATTTTATTCTTTATTTTTGACAGTTACACAGTTTTTGTATATTTATTTATGAGTTCATTTAAACTTTTTAAAATTTCCAGTCACGGGAAAACTACACTGTTACGTCATCTTGCTTCGAGAGCTCTCAGAATTCCAGCCACAATTGATGTATTATACTGTGAGCAGGAAGTTTCTCCTGAAGGTATAATATAAATTATACATTTTGAGTTAGTTTTTATATTGATATTATTTTTATTGCAACTCTTTTGTAGAAATATCACCTGTTGAAGTTGTCCTTAAAGCTGATGTAAAAAGAACTGAATTAATGAAGGAATGTGCTGATCTTGAGACTGCGTCAAATACTGAGGTAAATTTAGTTATGTACATTTATTAACATCTGAAATGATCATGACAAAATTACTTTTCCTACTTAATTTTATTACTTTGTTCTTTCAATGTAGAATGATTCAAAAAAACAACAAGCTATGATGGATCGTCTAAATGATGTGTATGATGAGCTCAAAGCAATTAATGCAGATGCTGCTGAACCCAAAGCTCGACGAATTTTAGCTGGTCTAGGATTCACAAAGGACATGATGAATCGTCCAACAAAAAATTTGTCTGGAGGTTGGAGAATGAGAGTATCCTTAGGCAGAGCCTTGTTCATTGAGCCTACACTTTTATTATTAGACGGTAATTTCATATAAAAAAGATATTTAAAACATACGATTATCTGGCAAAATTCTAAAGTCCTCTCTTATCAATTTATTTCAAAAAATCTAGAGCCTACCAATCATTTAGATTTGAATGCCGTAATTTGGCTTGACAAGTAAGCTATCTCATTTTTTTTAAAAATAACATGTATTGAACTTAGGTATTTTAATTATAAATGTGCTCTCTTTGAAATAGTTACTTGCAAGGTTGGAAGAAGACTCTGTTGATAGTTTCTCACGACCAAGGATTTTTGGACAATGTTTGCACAGATATTATTCATTTAGACCAATTGAAATTGTACTACTACCGTGGAAATTATACAATGTTCAAGAAAATGCATGTGCAGAAAAAAGCTGAGCAAATTAAAGATTATGAGAAACAGGAGAAACGTATTAGGGAACTCAAAAAGTCTGGTCAATCAAATAAACAAGCCGTCACCAAACAGAAGAGAGACACTCAAATCAAACAGAATAAAAAGGGTGGCAAAAAGGATGACCGTGATGACGATGAGTCGGTGGCAACTGCAAATTTATTAGCTCGTAAGTACTTAGTTTATTTTTTGACATAGTTTAATTGGGATACAATGTAATTTATATTCTTCAATTAATTCTTATCAGGTCCTAAAGATTACGTGGTCAAGTTTCGATTTCCAGAACCACCACCAATTCAACCTCCTGTATTGGGATTACATAATGTTTATTTTAAATATGCTACTGCAAATTCTTATATATTTGAAGATGTTGAATTTGGTATCGATATGGACAGTCGAATTGCCATTGTCGGACCAAATGGGGTGGGCAAGTCAACCTTTTTAAATTTATTTACTGGAGCTTTACAACCATCGAGAGGAGACTGGAGAAAAAATCACAGACTGAGGATTGGAAAATTTGATCAGCATTCTGGAGAACATTTAACTGCAGAAGAAACTCCAGCAGAGTACCTTACTCGTCTATTTGATTTACCTCACGAAAAGGTACTGCAATATTTATTTATATTAATACAAAATGGCAAAGAAAATTTCGTATACTTGGCTTAGATCATTCAATGAGTTTTCGTCTATTCTTGTTTTTGCAGGCTAGGAAAGAATTGGGTTCTTTTGGTCTTCCCGGATATGCTCATGTAATTAAAATGAAAGATCTTTCGGGTGGTCAAAAAGCTCGAGTTGCATTGGCAGAACTTAAATTAAATGCACCAGATGTTTTAGTTTTGGTAAGTTCTTACTTTGAATTAGTATATAAAATGATATAAACGATTCATAATTATTCTAAATTCTCCATGTATTACAGGATGAACCGACAAATAATCTTGATATGGAATCTATTGAAGCTCTCCAGTAAGCATCAGCACATACAATTACCGTAAAAATAATTTATAAGTTTCTTGACTGATTGTAACTAATTTCCTTTTGCTTTATTTTTCAGAGACGCCATTAACGACTTCCAGGGTGGTGTGGTCATAGTTAGTCAGTAAGTACAGTTTATCTGAATTTGGTATATTCTGGTTAATATCTGCTTAAAACTCATCAAATATGTTTGTTTCTAATTGCAGCGATGAGAGACTAATTCGAGAAACTAATTGTCGATTATGGGTGGTTGAAGATAAAACGATAGCCGAAATTGATGGAGATTTCGATGATTATCGTAAGGAGCTATTAGAGTCCCTAGGAGAGGCAATAAATACAAATCCAAGTGCGGCTGCAAATATGGCCTCTGGAGGAAAATAATTTTTTAAAAAGAAATATTCACTTGTTGTGCTCATTTATCTTTGGATTTAAAGGGAACAATAAAAAATGATTTTTAAAATGTCGTTTAAAATGAATGGACAAGTTTTTTCTTTCCTTTATTGATACCATCTAGTTATTTTCATAATGGAGAGATATCCTCATATTTTCATAGGGTGTTTAGATTTTTAATTGCTTGTCAAGTGCTGCTTTAGTTTTTTGTTGGAGGTGTGCTAGTCTTTGTTGAATCAAATGGCACACAAACAAAGAGGAAGGGTCATTATCATATCTCCTCTGCACACAAAGGTTTTGGACTAGAAAAGCTATAGCTTCTTGAGACGACGCTTTTGATGTATCTTATCATTTATAGACAAAGCTGTTCATGGGCTCGGTTATAACAATGAACATGAGCAAAAGTGGATAAGGTGGTCAAGTGGCTTGATTTTTATACCTATCAATCACCTTGAAAAATTTGATAGGAATGGTTCAATGTTATTACATAATGGTTCATCATTACAGTGCATAATTTCAATCAAAAGTGTCTCTTTAAATTTTTTAGTTTTAAGGTTTTATATTTAGTTTTAAAAATATTTACCAAGTCAGTAGATAGTTTGCATAATCATTGGGTATTTTATTCCACCAAAGTCCACAGGTAAGCTTGAGAGTTAACACGTGGATATTTTTATTCAGTTTCAAAGGTTAGCATTGTCTACATTTACTGATGATTTTTGGTCTGAATTTCAGTGAGCTGTAGTTTAAAGTCTCAAAGAAAATGGAAAAATCATTGAATGGATGTACTAAAGAAAGATTTCTACCAATAGATCCAATAAAATTGGAATCAATTTTGCAATCACGTTTACATTCTCTTCATGTAAGCAACTAATTAATAATAGTCAATAATTATTTCATATCTTTGGCATATAAAACTTAAGGTTCTATTACAATTTGACAGGTGTACAATTTTTCTAAAATGTCATCAAAATGGTCTGATGACTCAAAATGGTATGTCTTGGATGGGGAAATTTCTGAAAATTCCTGGATTCTCTGTATTTTGTACAGAGTTGTGAGTGAAAATATACATAACGTTAAATTAATCTTTTAGAGTTGAAAAATTTGGACTTCATTCCCAAATATATTTATTTGGTAGGATCTTGGACAAGAAATATGCGTTTCAAGAAGTTTAAACTCTGAAATTACACTGAATATAAAGGAAGCCTTTTCCACCACTTCCAGTATCGACTGGTCAGCTTCTTTTGTATTTGCATGTCTCGATCTCCAAGTGTCTGCCATGATATCAGAGATTAGTGCTAGAACATATGGCAATTGTACTATTGTCCACCCGTGTCATCTCTATTACATGGATATTAAAGATGGGGTTTTACTGGATGACAAGTTAGTTGATTCAACAGTTTATTTTTTAAAATTATTTTGAAAAACATTGTGATTAAATGTTTAAAGGCTGCGCATTCCAGAACAAATTCCGTAAAACCAAAAAATCAGTACTAGTTGAGACATTCTGGTCAATGTTTCCAAGTTCTTAGCTTTCTAAATTATAATTGAACAAAATTGCCACTGATTACAAATGAATATTTGTAGAGACCAAATTTTTCAGTGGCAATCTGTTTTCAGTGTCTCAAAAAACTTTTTTACAAGTAAAGTTTCCTTTCAATATATAAAGTACTGTTGTTGTTTTACAGCTTTAGACTAGACGACGGGATTCAAATGAAAGATTTAAATGATGAACTTGGAAATAAATTTATACTGTCAACTTGGAAATATGCATCCAGTCGTTCAGATGAGTACATGAAGAAATGTTTGGATCGTAATGAATCATCTGGAATCTATGTCAATGGAACTCCAGTGTCTGGAGTGGCCCTTGGAACTCAAGGCTTAATTTCAATGTTGTACACTTTAAAAGAATATCGAGGGAAAAGTTATGCTAAATTTTGTATGCATAGTATCATGAAGAATCTAGCTAAGAAAGGCCTTGTCCCCGGATGTACTGTGGAACTTCGAAATGAGCCGTCCAAAGCATTTCAAACTAAAATTGGATTCAAGGTCGCTGCTATTGTAGACTATGTTGTTTATGAAAATACTGGATTTTAACTCACAAGTAAATAAAGTTGCAGTTGAAAATCATTCAATTATTGTTCAATTAGTTATCTGTGTATGTGATTCCATCATATAAGCATTAGAATAATACATGTTTAACTACTCATGTTGAACACATTATGAAAATATCTCCATGCAGTTTAGTTATGTGAAGAAAATTTCATTTTCTTGTCAAGATTATTATTTTATGGACATGAAAATATTTACTCACACTTAGTCACGATATGATTCCATTTCTATAATGGGAAAATGAGAAGAACTTTCCATGATGCATAAAAATGCTTAGGAGGATTCAGTTTGTGGAGAGGTCCTTGTTCGAGAGTGTGAGGCTTAATTTTTGACAATGGACAAGCAAAAATAAAAACAATGATCTCTTTTTCAGGCTTAGTTCTATTAATTCTTCTTTACGGTTCTTCATTGGAGGTAAAATCGGGTAAGTACCTTAAAATAATTTTAAAATCTATCTCTGTGTATTATAGTTGTTATATAATAGTTGATTCTATTATGGTCAGTCATACTGTTCTCATTTACAGAGTTTGAGACAATTACGTCAACGTCAAATCTCCAGTCTACAAACAATACTCCATTGTGTCGAAGTGTACGAAATATTAAGAAGAATCTTTTACAAGAAATTTCTGATAGATTCCAAAATGCAGAATTAATTTGTGACATTCAACATAATTGTTTGTCTACGAATTGTACGTACACCAGTGAGGTAATTACTTAGATCTTATTCAAAGTACTTTGAATACAAAATATACAAATTGTTACAAAATGAATGCTAATATTTTTACACTTATATTAGAAATCCATAATTGGTGGATATAACTTGTCATTATGTGAGACAACTCCGTACGTACAATTGTGGATTGGTGCTAAGCTAGCTAATCAGACTGAAATCTACAATTTTATAGTTCAAGATGGTACACAAAGAATCCAAATTATGAAGCAGTATAATGACAATGGTAAGATTTATTTAATCAAATATTTTATTGCTTTCAAAGTACATTAGTACAATGAGTTTAAATTTATTTTTGTAGATGGTCACAAAACTTTTCAAAAGTGGTACCTCCGAGTTAGTTTTCATCTGAATAAAAGTCGAGCAAGAGAACAGACTCCTACAGACTCTCATAAATATTTGACTCTCTCTACAGCCTTTGAAGTGTGGAATTTAACTAGACAACCAGACAAGCCTTTGTTGGAAGTAAATATTATCAATGACACCAGATTCTACTTAAATCAACTATGTTCTTCTGAGAGTGTCCGAAATTTCCACCTGCCAAGTGAGGAATCAAACTATCTAGCAGTGAAATCTCCTTCCGACTCACATAGACTACAACAAAACAACGATGAATGGAAACCAGAGGAACTTCATGTTATTAAAAGGACTTCTCCAAAGTCTTCTAGTCGAATTGGTAAATCAACATTTAATGATTTAATGAATTTAAATTTATAAGCAATTTGTTATTTTAGCTTTATATGCAAATGTAATTCCTTTGTATTATGTAGGTCAACAATGCAACGATAAAACTGGAATTGGTTGTGGGAATAATGCCATGTGTCATCTTAATGGGACTGATGGATTTTGTGAATGTATCAAAGGATTTATTGTGACAAAGAATGGCAGTTGTATTCTGGCATTAGAAAATCCTGTCAATCCTACAGTGAATCCGTTTCCTTCGTCACATGACAATGGTAAGTATGAACACCCTAGTTTTTTTACACGGATGGCTTAGTTATATGAAATAATTGATGAATTAATATATCCTACAGCTTATTCATCAGCCTTGGGAGCGCTATTGTCAGTGATAGTTCTTGTCTCAGTTGCAGCAGCAATATTTTTTGGAACAAAATACCGAGTTTTTTCACGTGTCCGAAATCATTTCTCATTACATTTGCCGTTCCGAAGGAGTACTTCAATTGATGACCATGTTGGGATGGTAGACCCGTTTGTCAATGATGACGATGACGATCCTCCATTACTCTAAATGAACTGAGAACCGTTTTCTCAAGATGGTTTGACAAAAGTTACTTTTACTCTATTTATCTTTGTAGTACTCGGTCTCATTTAGATCACACTGTGTTTAGTTAATTTCTCGTTGAGTCTACCCACCGTGAAACATTAAGTGATATCTCAAATTTTTTTTCTCTTTGCATTTACACTGTACCTAATATGTATGTTATTTTTATTTTATTTGACGAGTGATTGTATGGCTGCTAAAACGAACTGTATCAAATTTATATTAAGTTGTAGGAACTGTCAATTTTATTGCATTTATTATTTGTATTTTATTACTCCTTGGTTTGTTTGAGACATAATCTCTTTAACATGACATTCGTTGTGAGTCTTGGAAAGATATTTTAACTATGTACCTATATTATTTATCTCACTAAATATAACAAATATATTCTGTCAATTTTTATATGAGACAGTAGTTTAATTTTTCAAGTTTAGAGCATAAATACCAACTAGTTTTTGAAACTATGATATTGATTGTTGACAAATGCACTATTCCTGTTATCATGCGATAACTACGAACAATTCTGTAGTCGAGTGTTTCTGAGTCCACAGTGTTGGCTCAACACTGATCAAATTGGTGCTTTTGTTTGTTAGTCTTCTATGGAGAGTACCTACTTGATATGAGAGGGAGACAAAAATATATGATGATATATTAGAATGCAGTTCAAGTCAGTTGGAATAAAGCGAAAAAGGTTGTGATATTTCTATGAATCATAATTTATTATGTGTTGTATAAGTACCTATGTAGTTTGTTTTATTTTAAAAAATATCCAATGAATCAGATAATTTATAACTACTTATAAGTTATAACCTACCAATAATAAAATTATAATAGACCTACATATTTTAATTAATTTTAATTAAATGTACATTTAAAGAATAATTAATAAATTAAAGAATTGTCTGTAGAAATTATCAGTGCCATGATAGCACTAGTTTAATTATACACTCACAATCAGTAGAAAGGCCATTTTCTGGCTTATAAAAGTGATTACGTCTTAGTCTTATTCATATGATCATGCATTTTGCTATTCTTTCACCATGAACATGAACTACAAAATAGTTTTTTCCTGATCGTCATTGTGTGTAAATTTACTACTTATTCTTAATACATGAGTATAGGTGTAAGTTTACAGTAAAAAATAATGAAAAGTTAATGAACTGCTGTATCTTATAATATGCTTGTGGTTTTTCTAAAACTTTGACTTGTAGTTATATTTTTCATTTACCATCAGACTGGACATTACACCATGACTAATCTCTTCCTTTTTACCAATCCCTTTACTACCGAATGCTCTTTCTTCTTCATGTTTGTACCTTTCAATTCTAATCACAGGAATAAGTAAAGTCCCCACTGTAATTATAAGAAGGGGAACAAAAACTAAACAAATTACAAATGGAGAAACTGCTAATACTATTTTGGAAACTCCTTCAAATCCAAGTTTTTTCATTTCTGTCATCAATGAGTGGTGCTCATGACCAGTCTCCACGGGTGGACCATAATGAGTCACTTCCGCCAATGAAGAATCATGATGAGACTCTTTATGTCCACTTTCTTCCCGTTTCAGTTGTTCTAATTCAATCATTGATGCATTTTATTAATTGTTCTTCTTTTATTAATCTTCTAAATAATTCCATTGTATTTAAATACCTTGATGCTGGAAATCCCACTGTTGACTATAATAGTCCAACGACGGTTGTGACTGTTGAATTTTATTTAACACGGGTCTTCCACTATAGTAAACCGGCGATTGATTTTGTGGAAAAATATATTCTACTGCTTGAGCTATTTTTAAAAATTCTAGAATTGTAATAATTAAACAAACACTAACAGAACAAGTCTGTTTCATTGTTTTTCAAGTTTGAAAAAATGACTTTTAAAATCCACGATTGACCAGAAATAAATAAGCCATTCAAAACTGAAGACACCTCTAAATTTCATTACTGTTTACTAACTCTATAAGCTTAGAAGTTAAAGGGAGCCGTCAAGCAAGGACCGGCAAATGAAAGAATCGTGATAATTTTACCTGTTTAGCGTATTTTAATTTACACAGACCGATACACATAAATCTGCATTAAAATTTGGAGTATCTACTTCAGTGCAAATCATAGATTATTGTCAATAATAATTATATCGTACATATGATAGAGTGTCTTTCTTTAAAAGTAGCTTATACAAGTTTAGTTAGATAAAATAATTAAATTATTATAAATAATTTGAGATTTTATTCCTATTCTACCGTTCATCCCTTAGCATGAATGCACTAATTCTTCACAAAGAAACCAGAGAATGGGGGTCAGTTTGTCTTGAATTTTGACGTGTAAATAATTTTCATTTACGAGTATCATGTATGACCGTGTAAGCCACTGTTAAGTTAGATTCTCAATCGCAAAAATTGACCGTGACTTGTCAATGTTTTGAAAACACATCTCCCGGATAGTTTAGCCATACAAGTAGACTGATAATAATAACAATAAAAAATAATAATGAGTCAGTTTGAAGTTGTTTAAAAAAATTACTTTATTCTGAGTTTAAACTGGATGATGTTTAAGTTTCTGTTTGGAATCTTTAACCACTTCAACTTGAAATAATGGATCGGCATCTTTTTTATTAACGTCGTGTAATTTTTTGTTGAGTTTCCCTGGACTCAATTTCCTGCCCACTTTACTCCTCTTTGGACTCCGCTTGCCAGTACTCCCTTTTCCAATACTCTTTGAGTTTGAGTCATCCACAACTTTGTCAACATGATCATTGACAAGTTTTGAGAGTTGAATGGAAGTATTGGTGTCAAAGTTTGTTTGAGCGACAAGCAAGGACTTTTCAGTGGACTTGATAATGCTTCCATCTTGTTTAAGTTTGACAATAAAGAGACTCACTGTGATGATTTCATACACAGCGAGAACAATTGACATGAATGGAACGACACTGCCCAAAATCACAAAGGTCTCTAAAACCGTCGCCCCACTCTTTTTGACCATGTACCGGTCATCCTTGTCACTTATGAAACGACTGAAACGAATTATAGTGATTGAGAGGAGACCCAATTGAGCTATGATCCAAAATGTACAACCAAATATTGAGACGATGCCATACTGAAATCATTCAAATCAAATTTTGAGAAATAGAATTTGACACAAATATCTTGGTAATTAAGCATATTGAATAATGAATTTAGTGTACTTTCTTCAAATGATATTTAGCCGAGAAAAAAAGAATAATTCCAAACAGTAAACTAATGGCTGGGCGAATCAGCATATTTATCATCTCCAAAGGATCCTTTCTATAATTTTGTAGGAGAGGACTCGTCTCATTCTTTTTAGTCGCCATGTGTCCATGTTGACCAATCATGACATAAAATGGAATCCCTGAACTTTCAAACATGAGTCCGTACACAATGTCATAAATGGCAATGGCAAGGATAGCACTACAAGAATAAAGAATTAATTCATGTATTTTAATTAAATTTATTCATTTAATAAATCATTTGAGTAAGACCTCTTATGCTTAATACCACAACAAGGATTCATTTGCTTCATATCCTCAACTAAATGGTGTAATTCTTAATCCTTTTTTTGAATAAATGTCTTTTAAATTTCAACTGAAAATTTCCATGTAATGAGAGCTTGATACACATTTTGAGGTCTCTAAAACCTAAAAGAGTCCTTTCGGACCTTTTGGCACTTAGTACAACGGAGAAGAGAACCTTCTCAGAAAGGAATCTACCAAGGCCCTATACCACATCCCTTGTCTCCTTCTCTTGGGGCTATTTATAATCCAAAACTTCTGAATTTGAATACAAAAGAGTTTGAGAAAGAAAGAAATCAAAATCTCATAAAAATTATGAACCATGGTAACGATATCACTGATTGTACACCAAACTGCAAGACTTGAAATCCTGAGGGTCACTGAAAAATTCCAAACATTTCCCTCTTCGCCCCGGTATTTTTTTAAATGGGTACGTCCACAGAGCAAGTATAATACTTGCACTGTGGGTACATTATAATTTGTAGTATGGTCAAGTTCACTCTAAATATTTCTTCAGTACTTTTAAAGCATCTTCGCATGGTTATAATTGAGACAATTGGTTCTCTGCACTCATTAAATGTTTTGTAGCAATTTCATAGCTTTAGTAAATCATCAATCGCTGCGCACAGTGTGCCTCTGACACTGGATACATTCAATGGATTTGACAATTAGACTTATTTATAATATAAAAAAATGTAATAAAGAAAGGAAGGAGGCCAATAAGAAAATCTGTATGCCTTCCTCTTGATCTTTCATTTTTGCATAGTGTCAATTTATAAATACAATTCATATTGAATGCATGAGCAATAAGAAGCATTTAAGACTAAATTAAAGACTTTGAAACACCCAAGGCCATTTAGTTTGTAGTTTGTACTCTCGAGCATCCATTGAAATGTTGGACTTGTATTCAAAAATGATTTTTTTGTTTGACATTTATTAAATTGACCGATGCCCTCGATAATTCTGCACATGACAGCAAAATTATATAAGTTCAATTATTTTCATTTTTTCGGCAACATTTCAGTTTTACAACGTCCATCGTATTTACACAAGTCTTCATCTGTACCATTGTAAATTTATAACAAAGAATGATGACCTTAGTACAGTTGACACTTTTGACACTAATAATTGCTAGTAATTATTTTGTTTTTAATTGTGCACAAATTTCTTCCATAAATAATTCATGTAGAATCACAGCATGTGATGTTATCACAATGCTGGAGAAAAATGGTTTGCAATTGCAAAGACGAATAAAGTCTCTTGAGCAGCCGGGTAAGATTTTAGGTGTTTTTTAAAAAAAGAAATAATCTCACAAAATTGTATATTTTTTGTGTCAGTTTGGAACATTAGTAGTGACAATTTTCGGTGGCCAGCATGTCAAAAAGGGAAATGTACTTGCACTCCTACAAGTCTGTCCGTTTCTTGTTGGAGACTTTCTTGGGACTTTTTACTTCCACAACAAACTTTACCTGCTGACACAATTAATTTGTAATTCAACACAACGTATTCATTTAAATTATTTAATTGATCATCTCATTAAACTGAAAAAGCAAAAAAATAAGATAATTTTGGGCAAATTCAGAGACCTGGGGTCCAATCAGATTGAGTCCCTGCACAAATTGGCATTCAAGGGTCTCACCCGCTTGTCCCAGCTTGATCTTTCGGACAATAAATTGGACTATTTGCCGGAAACTTTATTCGAAAATTTGGAGAGTTTAAAATACTTGTAAGCTCAGTATTTAATTTCATATACTTCATACTTATTTAAAAAATTCTCAAGTCTCTGGAATTTTAAATAATTAATTTATTCTGTCTATTTAAGACTGTTGCAACGTAATCTTCTCGACTTCTTGAGCCCAAAAATTTTCAAGGACTTGAAAAAGCTGGAGACATTGTACTGTGAAGTATTTCTGAAAAATTAAAAATTAAATTTTTTCCCCTACCTTTTAAAATGATTTTGTATTATGTATATTGTGATAAATACAGAGATCTGTCCGAAAATCAATTTACTGAATTTCCCTTGGACTTCTGGACTGGCATGTCATCCATTGTAATGCTACAATTGTCAAGAAATGAGTTGACTGATTGGGATAACTTTGATGGACTAAAAGCTTTGGAAGACCTTGACCTGACAGGAAATAAAATTACAAGCTTAGCAAGTTTTCAACATTTAAAAAAATTGAAACGTTTAAAACTTGGAGAAAACAAACTGAAAGTTTTGTCTCCCAAAGTCTTTGAAGGGCTACAAAATTTGGTTCAGTTAAACTTACAACAAAATCAATTAGCAGAAATACCCAATGCAATTTTCACGGATTTGACTCAAATCACATCTATTAATTTGTCTGTGAATCTTATAAGTCAAGTTAGTTTCATTTTATTCCAATGATTTGAATATTATTTTTCAGTATTTTGCTATGAATAAAAATGCATTATATTTAGATCAATTCGGCCTCTTTCATTGGACTGGAATTTTTGAAGGAACTTTATATTGCTCGAAATTACATAGAAATTTTAAGAAATGAAACATTTGACAAATTGATCAATTTGAACAGATTATCTTTACATGGAAATAATATTGAAATAATTGAAAATAAAGCATTCAAAGGATTAAACAATTTGACAAAACTTGAATTAGGAAATAATATTCTTAATGAATTGGACTTTGGAACGTTTCAGTCTCTTCAAGGATTAAATCGATTGTAAGAATACGACAATCATCAATGAACTATAAATTAAAAAATTAAAATTATTAAAATGTACGATCCAATGTTTGTATTATTGATAGAGAGCTGGACAGCAATTCTCTAAGTTTTATTGAAGAAGATACATTTGAAATGCTCTCTAATTTACGGGAAATTAAATTGGGACAAAATTCTTGGTACTGTGATTGTAAAATAATGTACTTGTCCAAGTAAGCAATTTAATAGCGTAACTGAACTAAGATTCAATGATAATTTTTTATTATTGTATTGGAAGACATCATACTAAGCAGTGTATTTTTCAATAGCTGGATCAAAGATCATTCCTCAGCTGTTCTGGACGAACAACCCAAATGCCGAGGTAAAGAATTTAATGTTTACATTTTGATTTTATAATAAGTTAATTAAAATTTAAAATAATTCATTATTTCTTCAGGACCACCAGATCATGTAGAAGGAAAGCTTTTGAAAGAAATGACTGTCTCAGAGTGTAAAAAAGTTCCTCCCGAATAAACGTCTCTCTCCGTCACAAAAGACAAGCTTGCAATAATAATTAATATGAAGCATACAATGGTAATTTTTTGTCTGTGTCCACCTTTGCTCTTTATATTTTAAAATTTTAAAAATAAATGAAATGCGAAGACTAATAAAATTTTAAATTGATGCTAGTTTCATAACAAATTTATTACACTAATGGGAATTATTTTTGAGCCTTCCTTCTACGGGGAAACATCCCCAGTTTATAAGGATTCTGCTTCTTGCTGTAATTTTTCATTAAATCATAAGTTTTGCATATAATAAATGAATACATGAAATAGGCATGTATAACAGTATTTAAATTACTTTTAATTGTTGATTAGCTCTTTTGATGAATTGTACTTCCTCGGCAAATCTTTTCATGTCCATTTCTCTCCTCTCCTTTAGAGTTCGTCGAGTGTGTTCCACATCCAAACGCATTAATTCCACTTCCCTTCGACTTGCTTCAGCTTCCTCATTCAGTGCTTTGATTTGACTAGTTAGGTCTTGTATAACGTCAAATTCTGTAGAAATACGTACACAACAACGAGAATCAGTTTGGGAATTTTTCAATTATTTGTCGAGGTGATGGACACACAATTAGAATTAACTAGAATTTTACCTGTACTTTGTGGTTGGGATTCTGTGGCTACATTTGTTCGACCATAAGCAACAGCACTTTCATACAGGGCATGATAAGCTGCTATTGTCATTCTTATTTCATCTGACAATACAAGGAAAAAGGTTTATTGTTAAAATAAACAAGGGGCAGAACTTGTAACATTTAAAATAATAATCAGACAAAATAATTAATTACTGACCTCTCAATCTCAAAAGTAAAAGACCCCGTTCAGGACTATATATTACACATGACATACAGACATATTGTCGAAATTAACTAGAGTTAACTTTTGTGTATGTATATATATTTGTAACTTACCTTTCAATAGCTACTTGTCTAATGATTTCATCTACATTATCATTTTTAATATTTCAAATTAATTTCATTCAGTCATAAAACTTGTAATGACATTTTACTATCAAGCTAATGTATCTGACTAAAATTTACCGAAACATTGAGCATATAGTAAACGACGTACTGGACAAATTCCCGTATTTTTTGCTTGACGTTCCTTCAACAAAGAATCCAAGGTATGTTGAAGATTAATCACATCTAAACGTGCAGCATAATCTCGAGATAGCTGGAAATATTTGCATTAATTTAGTTCTTTCGTTTTCATTTTCTAAAAAAAATAGTTTTTCAGTACTATTTGACGAAAATATTTTCCATCTGTTTCCCATTCTTCTGGGGGAATGATACAATTGAGAAGTTCTTCAAGTTCATTACTCGTAAAAGTACTGTCGGTACAAAGTCTTTGAGCCGGAGTCTAGTAAATTTTGCAAAAAAAAATGTCAGCTCTGAGTATCAACTTCAAAACTGAATTGAGTCAATAAAATTAACAGTGTCTCGGAATCTAGTAAGTAGTAACTGACCTGCTTTTTTTTCTCCTCTCCAATAACCACCTCAAATGGTGTCCCATATTTAACCAACAAATGACTATCTATTCGATCAGCCATGACACAATATCACTGATTACTGTCGTCAATAATTTAATTGTGTCAATTTCTTATGCATGTCATAATATGTTATGCTCTGAAGTCAAAAGTACTGAAGAATCGTCAAATCGCCTTTTCCATGTGACTGATGATGCAATAGCCAGGCACCCCCAAAGAGGTATGAATACCGTGAATGTGATGGAAAATGGTTTTTTTTCCGATTCAGTCATAGCAACGCAGACACTGCAGTGTAAGCGTAAACCAGTGCACTGGCCTACGGAATCACTGTTAAGAACTAGAGCCATCAAAGCATTTGACTTTCACTCAAATTCTAGTGATACTGAATGCTGAATCACAAGTAATGAAATAAAAGAATCAGTAGGTTTAGTAACAATAGTTGTATATATTTAATTACTCAGCAAATTATTGATGCAATAAAGAAATAATATACGAATTCGACATAACAAATACAAAAACTCAAAATTATTTTGGATGTGCGCTACAGGTTATGATATAACAGTAATTATTATGTTATTTCAATATTATGTAGACTATAGTTTATAGTCTTTAAAACTAGTATTGTTTATCCACATTCTACTAGCATAGAGCATTTCTCTTAAAGCAAACAAATCTGTTTGAAAAAATAATGCGAAAGAAAACAAAAAATAATGATTATCGTACAATGTACAAATAAATCAAGAAAATTAAAACCTATTATATTTTGTAAACGACAACCGCATTATTTATATATACTGAAGAATAAATACGTATATAATTATATGTTTTTTTCTGCCAACCAAAATTCATTTACCATATATGTGGTTTAAATTCTTGGCTAAACAAAGTAATAATCATCTTTTTGAAACAATTTGTTAAACAAAAACTTGCCATTTAGAGAACAATTAATCATGACATTAATATAGGAACGAATGACATTAGCAAAAGGAAAAGATCACGTCGAGTTGCACTGCATGGTAGTTTGTTCTGCCTCTTCAGAATCATCAGGGTCCAGTCGATAGCCCATATTCAAAAATAAATTTAAAAAATTTCCTGGATTCGTCGCCATTCTTTTTTGATTGGAACATGCGGCATCATCTATATCTTCTGATGAACTTCGTTCATTCGATTTTCCTCCCTAAAATTAATTTTAAAAAATTAATATATTAATCTGTAAATTATTGGAAATGGAAAAAGTAATAAATTTATTAAGAAATCAAACTTCGTCATCAGGTCTTGGAGTCCAAATTCGAACTACACTTTCAATCCCACTGAAATTTTTTAAACACGGTTGTAAAAGTTAGAAAATTTTAAGGAAAACCCCTTCACAACTAAGCAAAAAATTTAAGTTTTTTTTAAAAAAAATGACACTAACCTTGTGGCCAATAAACAGGTGCTGGGATGAGGTTGCAAGCAGTTGACAATTGATTTATCTCCTTTTATCATTCTAACAATGTTTGACGAATCACGATCCCAAATAAAAAAACTGCCATCATCGGATCCAGCCACAATGAAATTTCCAAAAAAGTTGGCTTCTTTAATATCAGTAGTCGTATTGCAATGCCCACAAAATCGCATAGAAAAGTCCACAGCTTTAGATTTAAATATAAGTTCATCCTCTGGATAAACTATTAAAGGGCTCTTTTTACTATCTTCCCCAGTTTCACTTTGATTCTGATCAGCGGAAGGAGTTTCATCAACATTTTCAGACATGCCAACGTCATCCTCATTTTCTTCCGATGAATTACTTGAGGAAATCTATAAAAAAAAATCATAACTTGTCACATTTACATACTCCAATTCCAGTTCTTTTTCACACCGTGTGATGAGAGAGAAATAATTAAGTGAAAATTTAATTGCATGAGTTACTCGTAGAAAATAATTTCTTGACAGAGTCTCAGGGCTCGTAGTAGATTGAGTTCGATCCACTTGAGTGGTAGATGATGCAGACGATGAAGAGGTAGAAGTTGCTGGTGAACAAGAATCCGATGACGACGAAGAAGATGAAGTGGAATTCTTTTTTTCCTCCTGGAAGCCAAAAAATGAATTTATTTAAAGATGAAATTAATAATAAAATAAACGAGATCTGGAAACAGTTGAAATAATGATTGCACAAAATAATTACTTACTTTTGATTTTAAATCACGGACTATTTCCGACTCTAAATTACGACACATTGAGTTTTCTGCATGACACGTAAATCTGTCCTTGAATTCTCGTAAGCAACCATCAGCTTCAGAAAGTCTATTCAACTCGTATAGGCACCGGCACATTCTAAAAATGTTGTAGAATCAAAGAACAGAGAATCAAAAACAAATCGAAAGTTCACAACAAATAAGAAAAATTCCATATAAAACTAATGCTTGTCAGAGGCAATCAGACAATGTACAAAAACATTAAATGTGAAATATCTACATGGCATACCAACAATGAGATTATAAAAAAAACTCACCTTAAATGAGCTTTGTAATGACCTAAAAGAAATTAAACATATGAAACAAAATGAAAAACCATTGATCTGATTATTATATTACTTAATTACTCATTATCTATACTGGTATAATAATGATAAATGAACTGACCAGGATCTAAATCAAGAGCTCGACTGCAATCTTTTAATGCTACGTAAACATCCCCGTCCCTTCATAAAGAAATTTAATCATCAATTTGATAAATTTTTTACATAGCATTGTGCTATGTAAAAAAGAGGAAATTATTTCCTCTTCGATACAATGTGATGTCAAATAGTCATTAAATATTATAAAAATATTACCATGCTCGCTTGAGTAATGCAGCGGCCCTATATTTTATAAAGGTCAAGAAATGATTAAAAACCTAAAACGTATCGACATTTTCCAATTTGAAACTATAAATAGATTACCTGTTCCCATAGAGGACGGATGAATTTGGAAATTTTTGTAAGGCTTCATTGTACAGATGTATTGCTCGAGTGTATTTTTTTCTTTCAAATGCTTCATTTGCCTGTAAAACAGGTTCAAAAAATAGTTTATAGTAAAATTAACTTGGATGAATTGCTTAATTGTTGATAAAAAATAGCTTCTGAATGCTCTGTGTACTTATATACCTGGACTTTAATTTTCTCAACTTGAGGTGGCAGTGACCGGTTTGATTTCGTTTTATTCTCATTATGATTAGGGAAGGGTAGCTGAATAAATTTGGATGACTTTTGATTAAAACCATTGATGTATCCATTACTTGAACAACTTTTCTTTTCAGTCGACTCTGTTTTTGAGAGAACACATCAAATTGATTATCAAAAGCTGTGAATAAAGTAAAAAAAAATTATCAGATTATTATCATACCTGATGGAGGAAGTTGCGGAATATTGTAACTCTTGGGCTGCTCCTGAAGGTTAGGGGACATTGGAAATAGATATATCTGTTCCCCCCCTAAATTGTACAACAATAAAAAAACAGAGTTAGTAACAGACCTAGTACAACACACTTTTTTGGTAAAAGTTTTAACATTGGTTAGATTTTTTTACCCAAATTAACAAGAAGTTCCCTCCCATTAGGACTAAAGGCCACGTAGGTAGAAGCGACTGATCTAATTCGAATGAAAATAAATAATGAAAAAAAAATAAAAATAAAAATAAAAAAAACATTGAGTACATAATAAATAACAATATATTAAGTAAAATGTGTCCGGATGAAATACGGTACGAGTGGATTCGAACCCGTGCCCTCAGCTCGTCGGTAGACCGAGTTGAGAGACGATGGGAAACGTTTTCATGAAAAAATTGCAGGATTGAGATTGGCAAAAAAATCCTTTTACACACGGATTCATTTTCTTTATGTGCACGCGGTCGGATGTTACTTTTTAATTTAGATTTGTTGGCCAACTTCTCTTACTGACTTTCCTATTTAATTAAGTGTCATCTTAAACATGAATAGAGCTAGTGAACGTTCAGGGCGACGACCTCAAGTTGTGGTAAGTTTTGTTTGTTTTTGTGACTTAAATTTGACATACGAGTTCGATTATAAAAATCCTTTTTGCTTTTTTTCAAATTACAAGTATTTTTTATTTTTGTTTACATCAATAGAATGAATCAAATAGTGATTCGGATGATGATTTCGATGAGAAGTCACAAAAAAAACTTAAACTTTGGAGAGTAAGTTTGTTCCAAAATTATTAGTCCGTTTTTTAAAAGAAATCGTTTGAAAATGTTTATTACATGTTTATCTTTATTCTTAGGAGGAAAATAATGATAATAGTACTACTTCCTCTTCTTCCCCTGGTATTGCTTCTCCTTCTACAAATTCTACCGTGATCAATAATGAATCTTCTGCTACTACTACTGCTACAAGTGAATCTCCGTCAACTTCAAAAAAAGTTCGACCTTTTTCATTTTTGTCAGAGAGTGCCAAAGAAAAAGTGAAATTATTAGTGGAGAGTTACTACACGAATGATAATAAAAGGAGATTTCGCTGTTTGTATGACGACTGTGACAAAAATTATGCGAATTTCAGTAAGTCCTCAATATAGTTGTCGTCGAATTGTTTATGCTACTTATTTCCTTATTATTACATGTGTGTAATGAGTTAATGCTTTTAATTATAGGTGCAGCTAAGGACCATGTAACTGTGAGTCATGGTTTTACTAATCCTCAACCTTTTCAGTGCTCCCTGTGTCCCACTAAGTGTGCCAGTCTAAGTTAGTACATTGTAAAAATATTATGTATACATCATATAATGTCCAGCTTATAATATTGTCTATTATATTTCCAGCCGGATTAAAGTATCATGAAAAACTGTCTCATGGTACGGACGACGATAAACCGTGGAGTTGTGACCAATGTCATCGTCGTTTCATTACAGAAACAGCACTGAATCGTCACTTGCAAAGTCATGACCCTAAGAGTTTGATGTGTGATATATGTGATGCTCTTTTCACTCACGAGAGTAATTTATAATTTTAATACTTGTAGTACATATTCCTCCTTTTGTATAGGCCAATTTATTAATTTTACTTTTTTGTAGAGTCGCTGTCTGGCCACAAACGCCAATATCATGGCGATCATGATGAGAAACTTTTTCAATGTGCATTTTGTGACAAGAAATTTATTAGCAGATCCAACTGTACCAATCACGAGCTGGTACATACGAATGTGCACGAATTCAGATGTGCAGTCTGTGGATTAATGTTCAAGCACAAATGTAAGATTATGAAATATTTTACTATTGTGTATTATTAGCAACAAAGAGAAATATTAATATGTGTATGTACATTACCTAATCTTAGTTTATCTTATAGCAAATCTCTTACGCCACATAAAATTCAATCACATGGGGTCAAATGTCATCGAATGTGACACATGTCATGTTACAGTGGCAAAATCATCTTTTCCTCAACACCAAAGGGCTCATCGAGAGAACCAAAATACGTTTTGTTGCTGGTGTGACGAATATTTCAATGATGTTCAGTACAAGGACCATGTAAAAAGTCCTCTTTGCCAAGAAAACCGTGTCAAGAGGTCACAATCATCAGTTGAATTTCCGTCAGCTGTTCCCGTTGATCCAGAAACTGACCCTTATTATAATCATGTACATGTTGAGTACTCCGACCCTTCTAATGAAAATGATCCTCAATTTAATTACTGCAAAGGTCCCAATGGAAAAGAGAAAAAGTGTAAAATATGTGAACTGATTCCCAATGCCAAGATAATATACTTTAGGGGGATCAAATGGATCATTCCGAATGGATTCACATGTAAAAGTACATGGCATTTGTACATGATTCTATTAGGAGAGGAAGATCAAGATCAAGAGCGATATGGTGGGAAAAGTAAAAGAGCCGTGTCAAGAAGGGCTAATGAACATTTTTTCGCAACCAACATTGATGGTCGATTACGTAAGTGTTTCATTAAAGTAATTCTATTGTTGTCACATATTACACGAGTAATAGTACTATTTTACAAACGTCTCCAAGTATAATTTGGTTTTGAACATTGTTATAGTAAAAGCAGCCATCGATCATGCCAAGATAAATGACAAGAAAATTACTCTCATTCCATTGTGTGCACTTGACAAAGACCCTGTGGCCTTGGCATTCGGTGAAATCCAACTACTCTTGGATTTTGACATGTGTAATACACATACTGGAGGTCGTAATACCTACCTTGGAGGAGCAGAATTAGGAGAGTACTACGAAAGTTTAGTTGAAAAGGAACCAAATGAATTTTTACAAAAGAAAATTCGACAAGTTCAACACATTATTTCTAAAAAATGATAGTAGTTACTTGTAATAAATAAGAATTATTATATATTCATTTTAATATCTTACCAAACTCATAGTCATACAGAATGACACAAACACACGAGTTAATAAATTAGGCCCAACTTATTAGATTCTATCCGATGTAAATAATGTTTTTTCTCTAACTTATACAATCCCATATATATATATATAGTATTCACAAAATTTATTTGGTTTAATTTAATATGCAAAACATACCTATACGTTCTTTTGAACTCAGCCATTTTTGTCGGCAGATGACCGGGAACAAAGTACTGAACAGCATCAAGAGGCATTCTAAACCAATATAATACAATTTACATGACTTCAACATATGTCTTCACATCTTCAAAATTAAATTGTTTTAATTGAACCCTTGCATGTAGAGTTTCATACCGTTCTGGAAGTGATCCATTGACCATTTTTATCATTCGACGATCATAAATCCTTACAAACGGGTCGTTAGCACCAACAGCCATATAGTCCGAATTCCCTGGGTTTATTGCTAAACACTAGAAACATTTGAACATATGTATTTTTTAGTATGTATTACGAAAACTTTGAAAGAACTTTTTTTTGTTCAATTCAATCTAAAGTTATCAAGTTTGTATTAATTTTTCTTTGTTTTTTTAACCTTCGCTTCCGCCTTGAGACCACAGTAGCTTTTCAAATCGACCAGAGCATTTCTTCTTTTTTTAGTACTAGACGAGCTACAATTGTGAGAAGTTCGTAGGTCATGTTGCAAGATAACTCCATCTTCGGCTGAACTCCAAAATAAGTGAGGCACTGTTGGATCTGTCACAATCCTTTTGACCCTGCCCAAGTGACATGAGCACACGCTTAGCACTTCTTTGGCACTGTAAGTAATGATATCCAAAAGTTAATTGAGTAAAGACTATATTCATAAACGTGTCAAAAAAATTAAGGTCTCAAAATATCCTACCTGACATCGTGTACACGAACCAGATGATCGGCAGCGCCTGAGATGATATGACGGTCCCTCGAATTGGGCACGAACTAAGAAAGAAAACAATTATAATACATACACATATTTATATCTAAGGGTATACTGTAATATTAAATACGACGAGAGAAGAAAAGATGTATTACTTTGACCGAAAAGATGTTTCCATGATGTCCACTTGGTAAACTGGTTAGCAATTTCTTTCCTGTGAGAGAGAAAAACAAAACAAATTCATATACATACCACTACAATAACAATGTTGAACACAAAAATGAAATGGCTATAATAAAAATTTGCTTACGAAAAGGATCCCACAGGTTGATATGTACATCATCAGAACCGGAAGCCAGGATTCTACAAATTGACAACAAATACTTTAAATCTATCTCATAATAAGCACGTATTTGTCATGTTCAGAGCCTGAACTTCAGACTGAACTTTAAATTAAAGTCTTTAATACACTAGGATACTTACTGTCCACTCTCAGAGAATTGAATGCAATTTACACATCCGGCATGCCCTTCAAGTTCACCATAAAGTCCCAGTCTGCGTATATTTTCATTCGTCACAGTATAATTGTCTTGGATTGCATAACGATGTCGTTCCTAGATTTAAAAAAAATCAATCAAAACCTGATTCAACATTTTTGTCAACTCTCAATAACAATTTGAACAAAAAAGTTTTAATTTTAAACTACTATTATTTTTAACATGCTTTTCAGATTGTTAATGAATGACAAAATACAATAGAGATCAATTGACATGTTAGTAATTTTGAAAAAAAAGTGAATTTTCCTTACGTCTAATTCCCTTTTTAGGTTAAGGGGAATAAAACTATGATGTCTTCTCATCTTCTCTCCGTAAAGCCTTTTATTGCACTCCCCGTCAAAAAATGATGTCAGCGAAGCACTAATATTGTGTCTACATTTCTCAGGTAAATGGATGATATCAGGGACAAATGTTTGAGTAATTTTTACGAACAAAAATAATGGAGAAAGTGTCAAGTTTTTTTTAATTTTTTTAGACAGATTCAAATGTACGTAAGGACTGGGCAAGACTTAGGCCAACTCAATAGAAAAAAAACAAATAAATATTTAGTATGTAGTACTAGTAAGTACATGTGCGTAGAAAATTGTGAGGAAAAAGTTATTTTTTTGAGATTTACTCATAATCTGAATATAGTATATACTAAAAATGTAAATAATTCCTGTCCCGACAGGTTCTCAATGTCAATGGTATGTGCCACATGTAGCAAAGTCATGTCAGATAATCATCTTAGAGTCTATACCTTAGTATAGACAAAAATGGTCTCTACATTGCATTATTAGCTGACCATCAAAGGAGAAAAAGCCCACAAAAATAAAAACAATCATTTTTAGCCTTTTGCTCTCGACAGATTTGCTTTAGATGGACGGGTATCGATGGAAACCGGCATTTCAATGAGGGTTCTACACACTATATGACATTACAGCAATGTCAAAGACTACCGAGCTTAGACAAGTTAGTATAGTAGTCCCCAGTGTCCAAACTGTCCAACGACCTTGAATTAGTGAACCTTGTCACTTCCATGCATTATAATGGGAAATATTACGATTATTATCACGCTGCAAAGTCAAATCGTTGTATGTCTTCAGAGTACTGAGATCAATAGTTAAGGGAGTGGGACATTTAATCTTATACTTTATATAGATTCTTTGATTACTTTCATCATTTATATACTATAATAATAATAATAACTGGGAACATGAATCATGAATCGCTGAAAAATTGAACACTGATAAAACTTTAAATAAACTGTTTAGTATTTAAATTCACTGATCTACTGAATCGCATTTACATACTAAAGCTCATGGTGAAAGTAGAGAAACTTGTGGTCCGCGAAAATTGAGCACCCGTTAATTTTTTTTTTGTTTTTTTGTTTTGATTTTTTGAATTTTGATAAATTATTGTCATAATTTTCATATTTGTCACTATTTGTGTTGTCATT